>JAVFBY010197440.1:0-10662 GCA_034781015.1 Tonicella lineata | reverse complement strand
ATATTTTAAATACTGTACCTAATAACCCTTTGAACCCTGACGTTTCTAAGACTATAATTCACCCCTGAGTCTACATTTGTACATGTAGGCTCCCAATTAAATTATAAAAGGGGGTAGGGGGCGGGAATCAATTTGCCAATCTGGAGGATGTAATCAAGACTCAAGAGTTGTTGTATTTTATGTGCAAATATACATGTATTTATTTATTGCATAGACTTCTTATGTACAATGTAGGACCGTAATACTTTTGCAGTCTGAATACAACAAACTTGCGACAGGAATGGTTGATAACCTACAGAAGGTGTCACGCTGTACATGTAGGCCTATGCAGCACTTGTCTGGGTCCAGACAACTGCATGGACTGACACCAGGGAGTTGCCTCTTCTGGCAAACATCATGCAATATAATGTACTGTACATTTATGTATTTAGGTTTATAACTTCTAGGGGATAAATTCATCTTTTCTCAGTTTGACATCGATAGCCACTGACTGGGTTATACTTATACATTTTTTTCTCTCTCTTTTTTAAATTTCTCGCCAGACATAAGATTTCATGCGACCCTGGGTTCCATGGTCGCATGATTTTTGCTTACTGCATTAATGTGTTCGTTTATGTTCTATAACGGTATTCAGCTTTACACATCTTATTTATTTTTTTGTGTTGATTTTTTCCCCTGCATCGATGGAAACGTGTTACTTACACCCCTGCCAATGTAGATGTTAGAGAGCCATATCATGACTTTTCCTGTAAACATTGGTTCAAGCCTGTAGTAATATAAAGATGTAGTATAAGTACCTGTAGTTGAGAGGTACATGTAGTACCGTACATGTACCTGTGATTGAGATGTACAAATATATTTAGTTAGTTTATAGACTTCTGATGTTGTATCGTAATACTTTTTCAGTCTGAATACAACAAACTAGCCACTGGAATGGTTGATAACCTGCGTGAGGTGACACGCTGTACAGTAGGCCTTTGCAGCACGAGTCTGGGTCCACACAGCTTTAATAACTGGGGTACATGTACATGTACATTAGTGCTTGGGATTATTAAAGATGTAGTACCTGTTATTGTGTTACCTGTGAATGAGATGTAAATGCAGTGCCTGTAATTGAGATGGAGTACCTGTAATTGAGATGTAGTATCTGTGATTGTGTTACCTGAATACCTGTGCTGTAGAATACATGCTGTACTGTGCCTGTAAATATAGAATGTGTTCCTGTTATGATTTCAGAGAAGGTACAGTGTCTCAGGAACACAAACCATTACCTAAAGAACCAGATGGTAAAGAGGAGAAGAAAAAAGGGAAAACATCTAAAAGTAAGTGGGCTTTGATCAGTTTTTAATATCATTGGAGTCATCCGAGTCAATTATGAGTGGTGGGAACATGTGCTTCTTTAGCTATACAGGGGTAACAGTCAGTAAAAGCTTTTATTGGAATGTACAATGTACCTGTAAGGTACTTTGTAGGTCTTTACACTGTGCATTATAAATTTGTAGTCTTCATTTCACATTTTTCACATTTCTGTTGTGTTGCGTTTATTTAATATAGCCTACAGGAGTGTGGTTGGGTGGGAGCTTCCTGATGCGCCAGTTCTGTTTGAGCTAAGGGACATCAGGAAGCAAAATTGTTTGTGCTTTTTTTTCCCTTGCCCAGTCTCGTCTTTAATGTTGCCAGTGATGTCAAGGGTGGTTTTCTCCACCCATTGGACTGGCATGCCGTCATATAGGTGAAATACCCCTGAGCACGGCGTTATTAACCCCAATCAATCAATCAACCGTAAGCACTACATTGTACATGTACATGTATGTCATACATGTAAAACCCCAGCCAAACAAACAAGCTGAATTTAAATATTATTATTTAAATATGATTAGTTAGTTTCATACATGCTAAATGATGCAAAGGCAGTAGATAAACTTATTTAAAAAATATGGATATACATTGTACATGTAATAGACTAGAGGTTCTGTTATAATTTAAAAGCTTGTCACACTGGCATAGGAAAGTAATTTGTTTAAAAACTGATAAATCATCCTGTTCCTTAACTCTGATGTACTGCACCACATGGGTTCAAGACCTTCGCCTAGTGGACCTGCTTACGTGTAGCCTAGGTAAAGTGTATATGAGGGAGTAGGTCACTTAAATTTATTATAAATAAATAAATTGATCTGGGTACATGTACTTCTGATGTACATTGTACATGTATAGCTTGTTTGAGCGGCATTTAGAAGCTGTAGCAATAACATACAGTAACACAGACAGTTTTAATAATATATGGATTTCATAAATCATAATAAATATAGAATTTGAAATCCATTTAACTGTGTTATCTTACTTAGGATGTAAATTGATGTGAGAACTGAGAGCACCAGTAAATTGATATAAGAATGTTCACATGTAGTACTTATGTAGATCTGCCCTGACTTCAAAACAGGATCTAGATACATGTACATGTAGGTGTGTGGTTTAGAGTGTGACTGCCAGCTGGATTGAATCTCTGTACTGTCTCTGTGGTCAAACTATGTGACGTAATTAAACCACACATCTCTCATCAATATCATCCTCATCACTGTGCTACTTTTATACTTAACCAATCATTTGATTAGCTGACACATCATTCTACAGTGTGATATCAAGTAGTTATTATCCTCCTATATCTTCCTGTACTGTGAAATGCAGAACTATGTTTTAATAACACTGTGTACATTTGTGTACATGTAACAATGAGTTAAATATTTTAGGATTGATATGTATGTATGTATGTACATTGTAGTACAGTAGAAAGCCACTAAGGTTTAAAAGAACATGATGCCAGGTCGACATTCCTCATTTAGCTTATCTAAAAAAACTCACTCGTACCTCTCAGCTTTTTCAAGTTTTGGTAAGTTTTATAATACTCTAGGTCTCATTTGACATGTGTTTGATAAAAGAAATTGTTATAACTACATGTACATGTAGATGCTTGCATATGTTTAAAACTTATGTACATGTACACACTATAAATACTAACATGACTAATGAGGAAAAGATTTTATTCGATGTTAAGAATTATGAGTTTACCATACATGTATGTATAGGGATAAACAATGTGTGTATGATAAAGGACATGTGGATTGCATGTTTGTTATTAATTTAAAAAATTTCTGGTTTAAAATTAAATGTACTATGTACTACAAGCAATATGAGTCACCAATATGGCCGCCGATATTCATGAGAAATATTTGTCATGAAAAATCCTGAAAAATATTAACTACATGTACGTATACAAGTGCCTTAACAAGCATTGAACCAAATGATTAAAAAGAATTATTTTTAGGATAAAGTGGGTTTATAGTTAGCAAATTATGTGGAGGCTTATTTTTATATTTTTCCACAGTCTGTCAGTTACATGTATGGCTGCAGGATGCATGTCGGAAGATGAAAAAATAAACAAAATCAAATTAGTATATCTTTAATTGTATCTGGTGTATTTATAGGAAACTTGGCATATGAAATAAGAATATTATGATCTAGGTTCAGTCTAAGTTTGATAAATTTTGGAGATGTAGATTTAAAAATTCAATCGGAGAACAGGTGTTTACCATTTTTATTGATCTAACAGGTGGTTTCTTGTATATTTCAAATCTCAAGTTTGACCAAAGATTAAATGAACCTGATGGGTATGTTGATGCTTTTTAATCTAAATACACCCAGCCAAACTCATAAATATGCAATTTAATTAAATGCTACTACATGTATGTTCTTACCAAAATAAAAATGTAGACTGCTCTCTTACTCTCTTACATGTAAATTGAGCACCCTTGCTTCTAAAAACAGACTCGGAAGTGGGAATAAAAAAGTGTGATATTTGAGATAGAGGTACTGTACATGTAACTTGAATATCCATGAGAATACATGTTGATTTTTTCTAACATATTAAGTAGTGCTATTAAAAGAAGTAGATAATCTGTTTTCATGTAAGCGAAAAACCCTTGAGTACAAATACAATATTAATACATTAAACACCAATCTAATAAACAATCTAAGGAATCCCCTGATTCACATGTACATGTACATTATAACCTGGCTGATATCTGAGACCTATTCAGAAGATTTTGTACAAACAACTGTGATCTATAATACATGTACATGGAATTTTCATACATTGTACAGCCGTTATGTTATGATTCTGACAGTGAGGACTGCATCGGTGGATCTGCAAATCAATTTTAAATTGAGCTACATGTACATGTATGTTAAAGAAAATCAGATTTTGTTGTTCAGACCATTCAAAAATTTGTTAAATTTTACAGGAAAACAAATCTACATTTGTGTATATGTACATGTTGTACAGTACATGTGTATGTTAATTTTTATCGGAAAAATCCTGGAAATGAATACATGTATGCATATTTGCACATTTGCTAAAGAGTGTTTTCTTTCTGCTAGAATAGAATACTGAAAGTGTCCAAACATTTAACAGAATTACATGTAATTGTTTTTGTCTGTGTTTGTTTACAGGTAATAAGGCCTTTCCCAAGATAAAGGAAAATGAGAGACCAAACATTTCACTACCATCAAACTTTGAACACACAGTACACGTGGGCTTCGACCCACATACTGGGGAGTTCACGGTAAGTTCAACTCATACCCAATGGGAGACTTGTAAAGGTTGGTAAGAGAGATAATTGGCAGGAGAAAAAACACAGGTATACCTGACACCTGTGAAGTTATTAAAATGTGTGACTTCCAAACAGCTTTTGCATCATAAAACCAGCTTCTCAAATTATCTCCCTTGCCAACGTTAAGGAGTCTGGGGTCGATTCCACAAAGCAGTTTTATACTAAGTCAAAATCTTTAAATCCAACTAAATTACCTACTTTTGTTTTTTGACCTTTAATATTTTAGATTTATTTTCGTCATGTCTCATGGTATACATCCATATTATTTTTGTTTGACACTTTGAATTAAGTATTTTGACTTTATAAGTCACTCAGAAGTTGCTTTGTGAAATCTGACCCTGGACTCCACATGTACCATTATAGTATCATCAGACTGGGGGGGAAGGGAGCTTCCTGATGCCCTGGTTCTCTCAGAGTTAATAAGGGGCATCAGGAAGTAGATTTTTTTTTTGTGGTGTCCTTTTTTTTCCTTTTTCTGTCTCGTCTTCCGTGTTGCCAGTGACTTGATGGGTGGTTTCCTCCACCCATGGGGCTGGCACGCCATCATATAGTTGAAATACCCCTGAGTACGGCGTTAAACCCCAATCAATCAATCAATCAAACTTAAAGTTCAATGACTTCTAACTGGAATTTTTATGTAAGGTTTTTACTAAATGCAGGACAAAAAGGAAAATGTTCTAATAAACAAATAAAAAAATTAATGAAAAATTTTGACCTTGAGGGGGTTGTCCATCCTTAAGATAAGAACGGATTATAGGCCTCTAGCCCAAAACAGATTTTAAAAGTTAAAAGTGTTATCTAAAACCATGAATAAATTAATGAGCATGTATAAAAAGCACAATATTTTTCTGAAGAAGGCACTCACTGTTAGTTGAGGCATTGAAGCAAGTTTTTATTCATAATCATTCAGATTTAAAGAGACATAGTCGCCCAAAGCAAAAAAACCTTTCTAACATAAAAAAAAAAACATACATGCTTCTTATAACAGGGAAATATGCATCATTTGAATA
Organism: Tonicella lineata; assembly: GCA_034781015.1. Lineage (NCBI taxonomy): Eukaryota > Metazoa > Mollusca > Polyplacophora > Chitonida > Mopaliidae > Tonicella > Tonicella lineata. The sequence continues at coordinate 4,985 of JAVFBY010197440.1, read as the reverse complement.
ACAAACAAAAATAAAACAGACTGTTTATAAGTTCATACCTTTTCTATTAAAAAAAATATATCTAATGAATGGAACTCGGGCACTGATACATTTTCCTTGGTTAAATAAGACACTAAAAAAAAAATCCTTTGGTTGACAGGTTAAAGCTGCTGATGTTGGCAAACTGGAGAAGATTTTGATAGGACATGATAGTTCTGGTGTGGGGGCAGGATGGTTTCTGGAAAAGGTTTGTCATGACAATGGTTCTTAAGTTCATTTATTTTTTCTTCACTCCTGACGGTGACAAGTCCTCTGATGATTTGTTGTTGCTTCACATTGGATTTTGTGTGAACAATGGATATTTAAAGTATTGTAATTTAGAAAAGTGGTACAATTGTAAAGAACCTTGTTGCAAGTATATATGCTTAATTGATGATGCCCTTTTTTTTTCTTCAATTTCCAAAATCCACGATGATCAGTTTTATCCAACTAAAATCTGTCAACCATAATTGTTGTCGTTAAACTGTTTACCTGGTAATACTTTTTTCTTGTACATAGAAAAGTTTACTTTTTTATTAAAATTCATGATCAGCATTTAGATTATTTTTATTTTAGCTTTCAGCTAGCTGCGACAGCTCGATAAAAATTTAATTGACAAAATAAAATGCTCTTGTTTTGCAGGTTACAGTACGAAGATATCCACCAAAAGTCAGTCCTAAAGAAAAGAAGCAGAAAGGCCTAAGTGTATCTTTTAGACGGCAGTCACAATCATTGAGTCGGACAAAAACAACTTTGAAAGAAAAAAGAAAAGATTTGCAAGATTTGGCCAATTCTGATACCATAGGTTTTCAGGAGCGAAAAATTCTCACTGAATTGCTAGCAGACTCCGAGTTAATTCGTAGGGAAAAATGGGCAGTGCCTGACGTGCATAGATCATCTGATGGCGAGACCAGTGATTGGTCTGAAAGTGACGACAGTGATGGCTACGCAAGGAGAAGAAATAAGCGACCACAAAGTTCCTACCCAAGGCGTGGAACGGATGCCAAAAGACACTCAAGACGACACAGCAGTGTGGATACTCAGAGGAGAAAATCTGTTCATCGGGGTCAGCGGCGATCTCAGGATAACGATAGCCAATCAGAAAGTGACACTGAGTATGTTGACTCGCGTCGTAAACACAAGACCGTGTTGTATGAAGAATATGTTTTTGTTTGCCATCAATGGTTCTCATCTGATGAAGGTGACAAACAAACTGTTAGAGAACTCCGATATGACGAGAAATATGAACATTTCGATGAATAGAATTAAGCCCCGTCTACACAATGAAACAGTTGTCGTACAATAAGAGACAACTATTGTTTAACCAAGTTGTAGCTTGTTAGATGTCCCTGTCCACACGCTTCAACACAATAAAACATTGTCAAACTTTTGTTTGAAGCTGTTGTACGATAAAAGAGGGGGGAAATCATAAAATAGAAAAAAGGCGCAAAATTGCATCCAAAAAAATGTGTGATCGTATTAACACTTCGTCATTTGCTGCTGCAAAAGTTGGTCGGTGTCTGGAAAAACGCCTTCAAACATGATAAATCAAAAGTTGTAACTTGTTGTCCAAGCTTTAATATATCTGCTTAAAAATGATCCTGGTGGCAATTCTTGGCTTCAGCATGACGTCATGCATACTGAAAACGAGGCTGTGATTTAAAACAAGCTCTATGCTACATGTAACTCAGTAGTTGTTTTCACCCACAGTCAGCATCGCTAAGGCGGTCATAGCCTTGTAACACCGAGAATAACCCACATATTAACCCTCAAAAATGCTAAAATATGTCCACGAATTAAATATTTTTTATACATCCTTAAAGGAAGGTCAATAGACTGCCTATGTCTCGCTGATAATTGCCATTATAAGCTTTCGACATACATACTATTTTCTTTAAGGAAGCCAAATGAAGTAGAATCAAAGTTAGACACTATCCTTATGAAAGTATTTGATTGATAAATTTTGTTAAGTACATGTACATGTATAAATAATAAGCACTATACTTGCATGAGAGTGATCTTTTGGTCAGTTGTCTGTCCTAGCATTTTTGTTGAGCTCAAGTTTGTCATTTTGTTCTTCTTGTTTTGATTAACATTCATTATTCCAATAAAGTGAAGGTTCTAACATGCAGCAATGATTACGAAAGTACATTTTACACCTATCATATCTAGTTGGAGCTTTGCTGCTAGATGCTAATCTAGTAAGATTATTTGCTCATTACTTGCTTGAGGTTGCTTGTTTCATTTAATGGGGTAAATCTAGTGTGTTATGTGAAATGCATGTACTGAGTATATATTTTTGTTAATGTTGAAATTGTTTATGATTCTGAACAGTTGGTGCCTTTCTATTGTACTTAAAGTTTGTAGAGCCTTATTTTAATTAGTCTGTAGATGTTTTATAAGTATACTTTTCCTAAACTAAACAGCTCACCAAGAGAACTTACGCACTTGCAGTGGAAAAGTGTAGACTGTAGAATCGAACACTGTAAAGTCTGTGTTAAATGGCCTGCAAAGGCTTATTCCAAACAATTAAAGGCATACTATTTTAAAGAGACATGCCCACTCAACATTAGGTATTTTGTGTTATAGCAGAATTGTCATACTTATTTTTCTCAAGAAGCAAATGTTAAAAGCTTTTTTTTAATTCCAACCCTAACTTTGTAGGTTAAATGCAAATTTTGAAGTAAAAATACTAATTTTTTTTAATTTATATATTCAAATCAGAAAGGTTAAATGCCAATAGCAGGCAGTAGTCAATTATCTTGGTCACAAAATGTTGTAGACGTTTCAATGTATATGGCGTATATATGTATATGGAATTATGTTATACTAGCTATGGTCACATCAAAGGCATTTAAAGATTCTCTCTCGCCCTCTTACTGATTGGATGCGAAACATTACAAGATTTCTCTGGTCTCATACATGCAAACTAACAAATTAATTTTCTTTCTCTACATGTTAACATTTTTAAAATATATTAATGTTCTTTTTTTATTTTTCATTTTACTCGCTTTGGTATGTGTAATACACATACTAGTGATTTTTTTTTTTAAATAAAATATTTTATTTACTATCCAGCACTTACCAAACAGGAGACCATGGATAAAACCTAATTTCTAGTGAATGTCTATTTAAAGGCCCACTAACCACTAGAGGGCGTAAAATTGCTTATAAAAGAAAAACAGACAGTTTTTGTATTTTTCTCAGATAGAAAAAGTTATGAACTTTCTATTTTTGCCATTAACTGAAAATTTTGATGTCCTATTTTTCTTAAGAATCAAAGTTAAAGATTATATTTTTTTAGGGTATACAAAAATCCAAAGTGCATGCGCCCCTATATTAGCCTAACAATAACTGGCCTTACCGGTACTACTTTAAATTAACGCTGTTAGATACAAATGTATTTGGTCGTCTAGAGTGCTTTAGGGACTAATTACAGCAACTACAAACATTGCATTGTAAATTTTTGGTAAAGAAATGTTATTTTAGTCATAAACACAACGCTTAAGTTTTATTTATTTTATAAACATTTTTGTATAATATTTTTGTAAGTACTTAAATCAAATTAAAAAGAAACAAAACAGTAACAAGATTTTACAGATGAATGTTGAACATTTTTTATGTATACATATTCCGGGCTCTAGGGTAATTTGAGTATAAACAGAACATTGTACAATTTAATTAAAAATGTCTTTGTATTCTTTCTTAAAACATTCTTGGTAATACCATCATCCCAACAACTTGACCAGTCTGCTTGTCTTTTTACTTTTTACCCATTATGAGAGCCGGTTTTAAGCAGAAGCTGTGTGTGGAAAAGCTACAGTAATTGCACGAGTAGCTCAAGGTTATTAATCCCACAGGAACTCGACTCAGAAGTATTTTGGGGCCCGCGCCGTGGCTTGGTGGTTAGAGCGCCATGCTGGTGTGACTACCGATCCTCCTTCGAGTCGATGTACCGCACGGGTTCGATTCCCCCACTGGACTTGCTTAGGTACAGAGGGAGTCACATAGGTGACTTCGGCTATAGCTGGGGATGGTTTTTCCGTGGTTTCCTTCTCGGTTTTCCACCATATCAAATAGGATTGTCTAAGAAGTAGAGAATCCGTTGTCATATAGGTGAAATACCACTGAGTACGACGTTAAACACCAATCAAACAAACATGAGTATTTTGAGGGTATTTGTGTATTTTGTGCCTATTTTGGTATTTTGGATACTGATTTATATGATAGGTGGGACATACTTTCTTATGCATTATAACATGTCCCATCTATATCATTTAAAACAATATCCAAAATACCAATTATGTACAAAATACACAAATATCCCTGTGGGTTAACATTGACCGAGCAAGGATTTTATTATCACATCGTGCGTAGGGATTATGTCCGATGCGCGTCCGTCTGTTTCTCCGTCTGTCTGTCCATAACGATGAGTGGAACAAGGTACCTCTTAACATTGGGTAATGATGCGTTGTTTGCGATACACAATAAGTGCCTTGTTCTGATGAACGTCTCTCCACTTCCAACTGGATATCTCTACGAATAATGCAATTAGAGCGATTTCAATTTTAAAGTACATTTCCAAAATGGCTGCCAAACTACGACGCCCATGTTACTATTTTATCGTTTACACGATGCCACAATCGAAACTGGGTTGGCCTGACTGGTGGCAATTTGGACTAGTGAACATTCGTACTACATCTCTGGACATCAGCTGGTGCATGTCCTCTGTGCTACTTTCGTTCTGGCGCTCAGAGATAGGTCATGACATTTCATGAAGTGCCCGAGCCATCCATCAGTGGCTAAAAAGGAAGGCTGGTTGATCATTAGTGCAAGTAAAGCATTCTAGTCGTTTTCTAACAATTCTGACATGTATCGGACCAGAGAGTACTAGTGAAAAACTAGACCTAAACTTGTGCCTCAAACAACATGGCGGCCTTATGTGTGTCAAAGTGACAACAACAACA
>JAVFBY010197329.1:0-11051 GCA_034781015.1 Tonicella lineata | reverse complement strand
ATTTTTGTCAAGGGCTCCGGTTCAATGTTCACAACAAATCCTTAATAAGATACAACAAATTGGAATCTTAAGTTAGATTATCAGGTAGCAGAGCTTCTGATCTGAGGTGTGATGTCCTATGCTTTAACCTGGATCACACCCCTCAAATCAGGCCTGGGTAGATATAAAATCATTTGATATACATACCAAAGTGGAGTATTTCCCAGAGCACTACTCCAAAAGCCCAGATGTCTGTACGAGTGTCAAACACATGTTGAGAGAGAGATTCTGGGGACATCCAGCGGATTGGGGCAGATGCCTAAAGGGTGGAGAAATTCACACAAGAGGGCACAGTTATTAAATGTCCTTATGTATTTTTAAATGTTAAATGTTGAAGGTTAAATATCAACAGACTAAAACTTTACATTTTAGACAAATAAACAGTTTTATCAACAAATATATATATATTTGCTATAAATATTTACAGTTTCAAACATGCTTTTTTGGTGTTAATATATAATTTTTTTCTTCAATAATACGTATCGAATTCAGTTAAACTACATTTAGAACAAATGGGTACAGAATTGATGTGTTTAATTTTTTTTGATAGCAGAAAAGTTCTTTAGATTTCGCTTTGCTTAATTATGTCAGGGCAAATTTGTATATTATTTTTGTGTGAGAATCAATCTGGACCCAGATAGTATTGTGAAGAATTAAGAGAGCCTTATTGACTTACAGCTTCATAGATGTTTCTCTCCAGTATATCTTGTGGGAATCCGAATCCGGAGAGTTTACATATGCCTCCTCTAACCACCAGAATACCAGCACCTCGGAGACGATAGCTCACCAGCTGTCAACAGAAACAACATTTATTGGTTATTTTCACCGTGAGCCATATAAATAATGAAGTTTATTTGTGTTCAAGTTAAAGCAGTTTTGTAATCTTTGCAACCTTTACTCAAGACTTAAAATCAAAATGAACAAAACGACTTGGACTAGGGGATACATTATTGTATTATTAGCTTTCAGAGGTCTCTGTCTCCATCACAGATAAATGCACGCATACAGGGACTTGTTAGCATTAAATCATATTTCTAAATTAATTGATTTATAATTAGGACATTATACATTAAATGAGTAGGTTGACATCTCATAGTGCACTTATCCAGTCATATTGCAGTAAGCCTTAGTTTTGGATTGATGTACAATATTGATCATGACTTTTGGTGATACCATAATCGTGGGTAAAGGATACGTGTAGGACAAAATTTAACAAGAACTGAAAACAGTAAGGTTTGTTTGTTTGATTGGGGTTTAATGCCACGATGAGGGCTATTTCTCCTAAATGATGGTATGCCAGCCCAAGGGGTGGAGGAAACCATCCTTGATGTCACTGGCACCATAAAAGAGGAGACAGGACAAGGGGACAACGACAAAATAAAACAGAACAGGACAACATGACCCCCCCCTCCCCCCCCCCCCTATCCTTTACTGTATTACAATGTCATTCAAAAGCCAGTTATGGCTAGTGCAGACCTTGAATTTGGTGAGATGTTGCAGTCCATGAATGATTTGAGCCGCTAGATGGATCATTTTCTGTGGGTTAAGTCCCTTGGTGTGCAACCTGACTGCCTGGCTGTCGTTGTCACTGATAGTAACGGAGACTTCCCTCTTCCCAGGTCGGTGTAACTGTAGATAGTTCAGCAAGGTATCCTCAGCAGCATACTCCAGGATCATTAACTGAGGCTCTGCAACAAACAAAGTTTTCATGAGCAAGGTTAATATGACAAATTCAATCTGAACAAAAATAGAAACATACATGTATTTATTGTATGCTTGCAGGTGTGTTACATGGTTATCTAGGTTGAGATCTAATTTGTTGTAATGTTAAGAGTTCTAAAAACCACGTATCCCAATAAATTAACCTGGGCATTGTTTTAAAGGCTGGGAACAGAAAGAAGTATGACTAAACATAATCCTCCAGATTGTAGTTAAATGTATTTATTATTAGTATTATGGGGATAACACTTTCTTTAATAGTTTGAAAGGATTCTAGTTTAGAAAATTGAGTAAGCTGAGAGCCATCTGGTAAACGAAGCCACGACCCTTGGTCAGGCACTGAATTGCCAGCAATAAATACCGGCCAACCTAAACAACTCAGCCATCTGACCTTGTCTAAAATAGAAAATTCGTCAGCTGGAGTCTAGATGGTGGACATTTACTACTCCTCTAAAAGGCTAATGACACAGCTCCCAAATATGATTGCAATAAACAATTTTTGTGTCGGTAATTGTTAAGCAAATAAGCTTAAATCCAATGTGGTATTGTGTTAACTGTCTGAAAATGGAGCCTGTTTATATAAATAAGCCATTGTTTTCGAGTCAACTCCATTTTTGGCTGACATAAATAAAATTATGGCTTCCAGCCTTGTGTTTCTTAATTTTATCAAGTGATGAGTGCAAATTATAGTTATTTGATACCTGTTATAAATGATAGGTGTAGATCTACATGTATGTGTAAGAACCACTAAACTGACCTGATTTGGTGTAACAGCCCATCAGATGTACAATGTTAGGATGAGACTGTAACATCTTCATCACCTCAAGTTCAGAAGAAAAAAACTTCTTCTCTTTGTCTGTAGCCTCCACTAGTCAACATAAATACACAAGAAAAATTCAGTAAGAGATTCTATTACAAAAAATCCAGCCATACATGTACATACAGTCTTTAAATCAAGCAGAAAATCACCATAACCCTCCGTGACTATTGTGAAAATGATTAGGTAACGGGAAAGAGGGAACTTTTTATCTGTAGGAGTAGACAAGACTTAGTATTTTGCTAAGGTTTTAAAAACAAACTTGAGGTTATTTCACTTGTGTGATGCTAGTCTAAAAAGTTTAGAGAACTACAGTTGCAGGACACTGGCGACAAACAGTACCTGGGCTTTCCATTAAAATGGTAAATGAAAGCTGGAAATCACTCAACTTCATATATATACGATAACTTTTTGATTTCCTTTCAGCATACTGTTAAATTTTAGAAGAGTTTGCCTCCAGTAGAATGCTCATTCTCCCAAAGCTCTCAAACACTGGTAATAAAAGCAGAAAATTACAGGAGCCCTAACATGGTATGAACATTACAACTAAACAAGTTTATTTTGCTTTTAACTAAGTGAGCAGCAGGGCAACAGGAACCTCCAGTCTAGTGAGCAGACAAAAAGCAAATTAATTTAATTAGAGTTATTAATTGTAAACTCAAGGTCAATGTTGGTATCATGTTACCATGGTTTGCAGGGATTTCCTGATCTTTTAGAGTAGGATACTACCACTGAAGAGTAAGTTGCTACCATCAAAACAAGTAAAACATGGCATGTTGCCACAAAAAGTTCAAAGTAAAAAAGTAGGTAGCGACCTAGGTGGTTTTTTTCCCCCAAAGTAGACTGCTAGAGGTTGTTAGTAACTGCCTGGCAGCCTACCTACTATTAAAGAAAACCCCTGGTATATGAATTTGATTTTATGTGAGGCTTAGTCAAGTAGATAGCCCTTTCCATCCAACATGTTCATGGAATCGTGTGTTAAAAATCACCATGGACGTCCCTGACACCAAAGAGGGACAATACATTTCCTGTTTATATAAAATATAAACTGACCTGCAGGTTTTTTGATGGCCACCTTCATTGTGCCCTCCTCCCCAGGGTGCCTCCTCATCCTGCCCTTATACACCTCAGTGAATGATCCCTTCCCTATCATGTCCATCAGTCGAATGTCATTCCTTAATACTTCCCAGTTTTGACGCAGGTTACCATACTGGAACGGCTGAACAATCAGATAATACATTTAATACAACAAATTTATATATCTTTTCACATTAGGCGCATTCGACTGGAAGTTTTTGTTAAGCATGACAAAGCCATTGTCCACGAATTATATTCGATTGGTATATTCGTGAAGTTTCGTTGAGCACGAAACTCCACAGAATTTTTTCGAGTTAAAGTTTGTACTCCACGGCTTTGTTGTGTTTAACGAAAACGTTCAGTGGAATGCGCCTAATGAAATCTAGTTATGCCGCTCAGCCAATCAGTCACGACACTGCCGATTTAATCAGCGTTGATGCACCTATTGAGAAATCCATTCGACTGACACATTTTTGTTAAGCTCTTTTTTGGTCTGCGCAGCTATTTACGTGATCAACGAAACCGTCCAGTCGAATGTGCCTATTCTATAATCAAAATAGTGACACTACATTACTGAAAATTTATAAAAGTTTGATTGAGACTTGGGTTTTGAAATTTGTTAAACTTGTGAAACTTGAATTTTAAAAAAATTATCAAGTATTCATTACAGTCAGAAAGGGCAAGTGTGTATCACCAGAAGTCTATTAACTAGAAGTATGCAACTCCCATGAAGGCCATGTCCACGGCATTGGGGACCGGCCAATAATAGTGACGTTAGATTTTAGCCTGTTGACTATTTTATAATGTGGAATGCTGGGCCATAAATCCTTGTCTACTCTGTGAGCCTATCTATATGGGAGTTGCATACTTCTAGTTAATCATGTTAATAGACTTCTGGTATCACCTATACAAATTGTCCCCCATGTTAATTTACCAATTTCTTTAGAATATCTTTTCAGAAAATATATACACGTCCAAACTCTTTTCTTGACATCTATAACATACCACAACTTAATGACTCCACACGCTTTCATATATGTATCTATTTCAATGTACATGTACATTAAACGGAGACAGTCTTTTGGAGAAATGAAAATGTAAGCATTTCACAATTAGATTAAGTATGAAATTGTGTGAAATGACCATGTACTGACTCACCAGATCATCTCGACAGGGTTGTATATGTTCATCCAATAGTTCTACTTCTTGGTCATCCAATGTTTCATCATGAGCCCTAGCTAATTTCTCACGGATTCTTCTCTCTCTTTTCTGAAAAATGGAAACAAAAAAGTAAATGGGAATGTTTATGTCTAAAATGACATGATTATACGGTCTACATGCTCTAAAAAATGATTTAAATAGGTTTAAAATATGTTTAAAGAGGACATAGGCGGCAGGCCAAAACTCGACTAAAACAAATTCAACCGGGTTTTCCCTATTTTTCTAGTATGGCCCAAAGTATAACCTTTTAATACGTATTAAAATAAAAATAAAGTTTGTAACACGTTATAATGCAACCCTGATTATGATCCCTAATGTATGCATGAAGGTTAATGAGCACTGCCTTATACGGAAGAGGTTCAGTATTGATGCCTTGGTGCTCTCAGAATCAGGAAGAAGATTTTTTTTTGTGGTGTCGGTTTTTTTATCCTTTTTTTTTCCTTTTTCTGTCTCGTCTTTCGAGTTGCCAGTGACATGAACGGTGGTTTCCTCCACCTACCGGGCTGACACACTGCCATATAGGTGAAATACCATTGAGTATGGTGCTAAACCTCAATCAATCAATCAATCGTATAAGGCAGACTCTGTGGATACATAGATAGAGAATGCGGGAACTCAATCATATACGGACACCGCTTCAAACATCTCACTCTTTATATAGATCAGGGGCTCGTATTAGAGGAGAATATTCACGAGGATGGCTTCTGCTAAAAGTCATTTGTGCATATAGGAAAAAATCATCAAAATAACACAATTTTTTAACGTTTTTCTTTCACAAATAGTGTGAATCAGTTTTATGAAAAGGAAAGTTTTTATTTTTTGCGGAACTACAATTATGATAAGCCTTATACTGAAATTCTGAAGCTAGGCTATAAGAGAAAGGGGCTACTCAAAAGAAAGGGGAAAACTTCATTTGACATTCAGCTTTATTTCTGTTCATAACCAAACCATCAGAATAAACAATGTCTTCACAATCACTATCCAGAGTTACTTTCCAATACACTTACATTTACCTCTTTCAACATCTATAATTAAGGTAAATCACACTCAGCAATTACACTTACAAGATATACTTAACTGTAATTTCAGATAAAATATATAAATTTCACTATATAATGTCAAAATTTTCTTTGCTTTTATTAAAATATATATAAAACAAAATTTTCAAGTCATTTTGTATAGCTAAAGTAATTTGAATATTCACGATGAGAAGGCCAGTTTGTCTAGTGATCTGGGTGGCCACCATTTACTGCTGGCAATTAGATGTCTGATTCTGAGGGTCAGGCATTCAATTCCCATAAGGCGCTCAGTCTACACACTTTTTTAAACTAGGATTTGTTCTAAACTAAAAAAGTATTATACCTGAATAACGAAAACACTTTTGAGTGTTCACGATGTATGTTTAACAAACAACTCATTATTGTAATCGGAAATAAATACACTGAGTTATTATGCCTTTGTCTAAACTCAAACAGTTATCTTTAAAGTACATCCTTAGCATTAAAAGAAAACAAATAATAATACATGTACAATTCATATCTCTGCAATAAATAATGTAATCTAGATTATTTCTTCACAATGTATGTCTTAGCAACAACTCACCATTGTTATTAGAAATAAATACACTGAGTACATGTAAGTATGTCTAAACTCAAACTATTATCTTTAAAATATTGAATTACTTGGCGTTATAAAATGAAAAAAAAAAAAAAGTTATATATATGTAAAATGCAAAATTCATATATGTGCAATAAATAATGTAATTTAAGTGTTTAAATTAAAAAACAACCATGCAATGTAAAACATCATTCAAGTTGACTGATAATTTATATTTTTAAATAATATTTACCATATTAAAAAAAAATGTTCTGATTTACAACCATTTTATCCATTACATTACCTTTTAAACCCATAAGCTTTTCAAATGATGAGAAAACTCTTATCATAGAACACATGATAAGAACGCAGGAAACCAGTGGCGTATTGAGGCGTACCCCTTGGGGAATTCCTGGCTATGCCACTGCAGGAAACACATACTAATTTTCCAACGCCTCTAGTTTATAAGGGATATAATTCCACAAATTTTTTGTAGTAACTCATGCAAAGTAGCAAAAAACAATTCTGCTGAAAATGGAAAGTTGTAGCTTAAGATTTTAGAACCAGGCTGAGGCAGCCAATAAGTGTGCTTTAAAAAATAGCTATATTAAATATAACATGAGTATGTGCTCCTCAAACAGTTTTCAAACAAGATGCTTTAAAATCAACAGAAATAATCAAATAATATCAAACTGGTCAATGCCATGTACATGCCTAAAGTCATGTCAACACCATGTACATGCCTAAAGTCATATTAAGGAAACTTTATAACATGTATAATAACTCAAGCTTCAGTTTATGACAGTTTGTTAAAAATGTATGTTTTACAATTTGAATGATAGAATGATTGTCATTAAAAGATTATTTGATTGATTGATTTCCAAACCTTTTTGTATTTTTTATTATCTTAAAACAATAACTTGTCAAAATGTTTAATTTAAAAATTATAATATTTATAATCCTGTAACAAATGACACTAAATGAAAAGCCCTGTGCATCATGCTTGCAATTGATCGACTGCATAATGACATCAGATTCCCCTTTACAAGGATTTAATGTTAGTGCCGCAATTTTGTGACAAATGGATAATACTATGGATTCTCAATTGCAATAAATACATAAAGTTTCATGTTTTATTCTCAGGACTTTTACAAATCAGTCTTTCAATGAAAAATTTGACTTTTATTTAATGAAAAAAATAAACTGAATGAACAAGATATGGTTTATTTCTTGCATTTGTTTGTTTGATTATAACTGGCAATAGAAAGACTTTTGAAAGTTAATTTATATAAGACTGAGAAATATTTATGTCAGCGTCAGCCAATAGTGCACTGGAAGAAGTCATTATGCAATCGGTCTATTAAAATATCATCCACGGCCCTGAATTGAAGACATACTGTTCAAATGAAAATAACCCTTATCCATTTTCCTGAACATGTCATTGTGCAAAAGCTCTGAATATGCATGTACCTTGATAAATAAAATATTCATGTTTTCTCTTGGGTGTTTCACATTTTCATTCACAAGCAGAAACTCTGAAACTGTATACTTTACCTACTATTTTACCACTGTGTAAAGTTCAAATAATATTTCCACACCAAAAAGCCTTTTACTAAAGAAGATCCACTTATACATTGCTTGTAGAACCTTTTCCTCATTGGTCATATATTCCAGTCAGCAAAAGTCATGTTAATGTTTTCCTTATCACTCACATTTTAATTCGTCTAGTTGGTAAAAATTTCTCTGTATGTTTACTGATTTATAGCAAAGTCTAAATTCTCACTGAAGCAATAGTGGTGTCATTATTTTTCTAGCTTTGGTGCAATGTCAAAGAATTTATGAGTGTTTCAAATGTTCAATGCCTCTTTAACTGTATGGTATTATCATTAGTAGTAGTATCTGTACATGTAGGTGTGTTTGAGAAGTAAAATACTATAAGTTACACCCTTTGGATGGCTGGGTGCATGTCAACGGCATTGGGGACCAGCAAATAATAGTGACGTTTGATTTCAGTCCGTTGATTTTTTAATAATGGGGAATGCTGGGCCTTAAATCCTTGTCTAACTCTGTGTTTTGCGAGCCTAAAATTCTCACTGAAGCAATAATGAATGAATGAATGAATGAATCACTTTATTTATAGTGGAAGGTACATCAACAATATATAATAAAACAATATTAGTGTGTATATATACCGAGCCCACACACGGGCTTATCGTCCACTCTTTACAGTATATAATTATAAAAGATCATTGGTTATGGCTTAAGTATAATTTATCTCGACGTTTACAAAAACAAATTTTTATATAATGGCAGATTTTCCTAGTATAATTTTCAAACAAAACTTTTAATTTTTCACCTAAGGAAATGTTATCAGTAAATACTGTATTGTTAAACAATTGATTCCTTTCTTGTTTGTAAAATGTACAGAAGAAGATGAAATGAAGCTCGTCTTCGACTTCATTTTTTTGACATAACAGACAAATTCTGTCCTCTAACTTTTCACCTCGGTATCTACCAACTTCTACACGTAGAGGTAAAATTCCACATCTGAACTGAGCAACAAGAGATCTTTCAAAGCGAGATAAGTTATATAGTAGATATTTCTCTGTTTTGAATTCATGTTTGAATTGTACATATGTTCTTAATTTAGGCTTGTTTAATACAGCTGTAGCCCAAAGGTTACAGGACTGGTCGCAAAGTGACGTTTTGAGATCATTGAGTTCACTAATTAATGTATTTTCAAAACAGATTCCCATACCTGCCTCATATAAGATACCTTTAACATAAGTACTCCACTTTCCGTAACGAGCTTTCTCCCACAAAAATACATGCTTCGTTAATCTAGATTGGTCCATCATTACATACCTATTCCATAAACGAATAGCCTCCACTTTTCTCAGCACATCGAGAGAGACCCATCCTAAATCCCCATACATACCCTCGAGTGGAGTGAGTTTATGAACACCTAGAAAATACCTTTGTGCTCTATTAAAAACATTGTTACATGATTTGATGGTGTTTTTATCATGACCCCATACCCCAACACCGTAGTTTAGGATAGATGTAACTCCATTTTAAACATTGTAATAAATGTATGAAAACCAAAGTCAGATAAAACTTTGCACTTGCTTATTGTCATGCCAAGGGCACGACCTGCTGAGTCAGACAGTAATTTTGCTGCCGTCTTAAATTGCAAATGTTCGTTAAATACGACTCCCAGGTATTTATAGTCACTGACAAACTCTTGAACATTCTCCCCAATCTTAAACACACATTTACTCATTTGTTTTCTACTTTTCCTAAAATGAATGACTTTTGATTTTTTTGTGTTAACAGACAGTCTCCATCTAAAGCACCATTCGTGTACAGTGTCTAATAACACTTGTAAATCCGTTCCGTTGTCGGAGAACAACACAATATCATCCGCGTAGACTAGAACGGAGATCTTTTTGCCTGCGACATCAATACCTATTACAATTCTTAATATCGTCTAATAACCCATTGGTATAAATGGAAAACATTGTAGGCGAAAGGTTATCCCCTTGTTTTACACCAGATTGAGTGACTGATTGGTTGATTGATGTGTTGCAGTGTGCTCAAGGGTATTTCATCTATATGACGGCGGTGTAGTCAAAGGTGTAGTGGGAACCACCCTTGACGTTACCGGCAAAATCATAGACGGAACATAACGAGGACAGTACACCCAAAAAAACAAGGCGGCACAAATCAGCTTCCTTCCTGATTGGTAAATTTAGGTTTAAAAGCACCAGGGCATCGGAAATCTTTCTGTTATGCTGTTATTCAGCGACATTGATACTTATCTACTGCAAGTCTACTGATTGTGTTATCACCAAACTAAGGAATAAGGTGCGCAAACGGCTTTTCCCGCACTATCTCGCGTTACTTGTAATCTGTAGAGCCTAGGGGCACGTGTTGATATACCAAATCTCGGGGCCACGTGCTGTTCAGCCTAGAAATTATATCAGACAACCAATAGCGCACCTTATGCCTAATGTCCGGTAATAGGCCTACTAATACAAATAGGCAAAATAGGGCCTACATTACATATTTCTCGTAACGGAATTTCTCAATAAAATGACAGACAAGCTTAGCATAGCATACACTTTTTTGGTAACCATGAAAGAGACATGGTCGCCCAAAATAATGTATTTTTGCGTAATTACAGCATTACATTAGTAATACTTATTTTTCTCACGAAGCAGAAGTTAGAAGCTTTTCGTTAATTACACCCCCCAACATTCTAGGCTAAGTAGAAATTAAGAAGTAACTATAAAGTATTAAATTTAAATATGCTTCCAGAATATAAAAATGAAGGGGCGGCAACTTGCGTATAACACGGCTTAGGTTGACATTCATACCTTAGCAGAAAGATGGCTTATCTGTTTGATAGACGAAATTCCGCTCTATCATTCAAGCAAATAGTTGGTATCTAATTAAACCTTACCTTAGCGATGTCCTTTGGTCGCCATTAATCGTGGCCGAAACGTGATACAGCAGCAGCTTTTTTAATCCAGTGAGGAAAAAAACCGGTTGGCACGCCCTCTTTACTTTGAGTTCGAAA
>JAVFBY010197218.1:0-11052 GCA_034781015.1 Tonicella lineata | reverse complement strand
AGAAAAATAAGTATAACTCATTTGATTCTGTTTTAACAGCAAAAATACAATATTTTGAGGGCGTATGCCACTTTAACAAGAATAACTTTTGTTTGGGTGGCAACTTCTTTTTCAAATTGGTTACAAAGTTTTAATCTCTTTCGTGAGATAATAAACAACTAAATTATCATTTACTTTTATTCTTATTCTCAAAAAGGAGATTGAAACGTTGTAAATAGTTTAAAACAAAGTTTTCATCCATACAAAAGTTATTCTTTTAAAAAAAAATAGTTCTGAATTAGCTCGACACCAATAATAACAAGATATGTTTTAATCTTTACATAGTATTTAATCTGTAAGAAATTTTGTTAATATCGATTTGTTCAATTGACTTTGATGATTTTTAAGGGAAACGCTAGCTTAAATTATCAAATTTGTTACCTCTTTAGGCGGGTATTTCTCTCTTGAGATATGTATTATGTCGACAAAATGACACTACTATTGTAAATGATATATGGGTGTCGGACTGGTGGACTGTCGGGCTTGTGGGCTGTCGGACGTGTTGGGTGTCGGACTTATGGGGTGTCGGACTTGTGAACGCCTCCCATTTCATATGAGGGACCATTGTTCTTATGGTTAAAATCTGACAGGCAATTGAAGGGGCTATTTTCCTTAAAGAGATAAAGTGTCACAAGAGGTCAACAAGTCAAGCTGACAAACAAACACAACAAAAGAATAAAACAAAACTTAATCACCTCTCCAAACAAGATTATGAGGCAGTTCATTCTGCAGAATAACCACCAATGAAGAAAATAATACTTAAATGAGTTACACGTATTTTCCTAAGAAGTTAATAAATCTTAAGTTTTCTTTAATGGCACTCCAAACTTTTTGTAGGGCAACATAAGAAACAAACTGCGGGGATCAAACACTTTGAAGACGAATTTTTAAACGCTCGCGTCGCTTTCTTAGCGTTTAATTCAAATTTCAGGATTTATCCGGTCTGATAAATATAATTGTTTTGAATGTTTTTCTTTAAATTATTATTATTATTCAACTGTATTGTCTTATTGTTTTAACAAACTGTAATACTATGTTGAATCGTTGGAATCAAAATTCGGTTAACCCTCAGTAGGTATCGCCGTATCTCCTTAAAGCTGGGGAAACACTATGCGAATTTCCTTCGCAGGTGATTCGGCCGAATATTTGCTGCCGAATTTATTCGAGCGACCGGGTGGACACACTAGGCAAATTTTAAGGCGACCGCATTTATCAAACACGCTTGCGTGTGTTTACTTGATGATACTGCGTTTTGAATGGCTTTGGTTTAAACTGCATATGTTAGAGATGTAGGAGAATCCAACATGACAGCTTCTTTTAACTAAGCTTAAAATGACGGCAATCATACACATGTCAACTGCGCCTCTTTGACGTCCCGGGTTTTGACTGGGTTACAAAATGAAATTGTAACTCAATTATCGCCTCTTCGCCAGGTATCAGTATATTATGTAGTTGCCATTCTTTCGAAAATTTTGGGCGATGTCATAATATATAAAATAAATATTACACAGGGATGCTTAAATCCCATTAATATTGCTCTCCCGAGAGCTTCGCGTCTCATTGGTTATTATTTCCACCACTCATCAAAAAATATTTATCGTATTTACATACACGGCTGTTTTCCACAGCTGTGTAATGTCCTCTATTTATTTCAAACTTTTCAGCCTGTGTTAATCTGTGACATTAATTTTGTCAATGATTTCGACTCAGTACAACTCATGTCTCTTTTAAACTGAGTGCTTATGGAAATGAACTGTTTTACTTATATTAATTTAATTGCGCTTTGGGAAATTTTAATCTTGGGTTTAAACATTAAGAGATACAATAGTTATATAAACCTTTTTTAAAGATCTATATGTTTACAAAAATGTGTTTATTTGATAATTTTGTTTCGCTGTTTTTTTTAAACTACAATGAAACAATCCAATATTTTATTAACATATACACTGATTATGGATTGTTTTTAATCAGAAAAATATTTGTCACAACTGGAAACAAAAGCCTCACGATCAGTGCCATCAAACCCCAGTATGTGTATCGTAAAGTAGATGACAAAATCGTTGCATTAAACCGTCCCAAACACTCATTTCAAGTCCTAAAGCATCTAAATCAGCATCACAAAAAGAATACAATTCTCAATGGAGTTAGAAACCAGTGGAAAAATATCATAGAAGTTCACATCTTCAAAGTAATAACAGATTGACACATATATCTATGCAGAACATTCCTCTTTCCGATAGAAACACCGAAATGGTTTATTCAGATTTTTAATCATAGCTAGAAAATGAGGTTAAAACATCGCAGATACATATAATAAAATGTGTAAACCCTTTGGAATGGTTCGTGTTTTTAACGATTACAATTGTTCGTTAACTATATATTTGTTTCTAACATAAGATTATGTATTTGTGAGTATGCCTCAACACTTGGGTGGTCGCCCAGACACCGAAGAGGGTCGGCTTATTATCTTCACAACAGTTGATTTGCATTGGCGAATTTGTTTGGGAAGGTGCGTTTTTTTTCGCGGTTAATTGGATTTCACTTTACTCGAGTTCCTGTGCATGTGGTCTGCATTAGGGACAACTGATGCAGACTGTATGCTTCACTTTACTTAATAATATGGTCATTAACTGTAATGTAATTACTAATTTTATTATATCTGTAAAACGTATTGTCTGTTGTACGAATAAGGTTCTAAAGTACGTATACATGTATAATAATCATTGCATTTCGAAAAATGGTTAGAAATGCTATGAAAGTTTAGGACTTAGTTTGAGTGTTGATCTACTTACCTGAATAAATTTTAGTATTTTACATCCAGCTGCAGTGAAGAGCCACGATTCAAAAATATCTTGGATCATTGTTGGAAAAAGAACGAGTAAAAGAACGAGGAGATCGGCTATGGCCAGATTTAAAATAAACACATTAGTAACAGTTCTCATCTCGCGGTGTCTCCATATCACCAAACACACCAAAGAGTTTCCGATAATCCCACATATAAATACGAGTACAAATAAAATGATAAATACTATCTCGTGCCATTCAGGTGCCAGGAAGTTCCATATATGACTGGTTATATCCTCCCATGCAATACACTCTTCCACATAATCATCCCAGTAGTCCGAACAATCAGTTCCGTTCTGTGTACCATTCATCTTTCTAACTTTGACATTCAGTAGCTTATAGCAACGTAAACACTAATCCAGCAGATTGGTTGTGATAATATTTGAATTCTCTGGTTTCAAAGTATTTTACTCCACATTAAATTGTTTGTTTACACATCTGTAACATAAAACTCTACTCCAATTGAAGCATTGTTCAAACGTGTAGACTACCTGATCAGTGTAGAACTTAATGTGGAGGAAACATGTTCGCCGTGCACCTTCATCTTCAATAGTGTTTTTGTCTGTGCTTTCCTTAAATGTTTTTCTAATTTAAACATTCGTTAGTTCATTACAGCATATTCACTAACTGAGCAGTTTTCTATGATATGATTTGGATATCAGCTGGTTGATCATTTTTACTCAACGCTGTCACGTCGATATGTGTTCCCCAGAGTAAACGCATCTTCCCATACTATCGTGTTTGAAATGCAATAGCGCAGAGCTCTACTTCTGCTTACAGCTCAAGGCAGTAGTAGTCCGTCACACATCGCCGTCCAATTGACTAGCTGATAGCTATTTACCTTGGCTTTCACTAGTACGATGAGCTGGGCTGGTTACGCGGCCCTGTCATTGTAATCACAACTGTTATTAATGACTGTTAAATGTTCATGCTAGCGTAGGTGTGCCAGCGCGTTCGCCAGCAATCTTTAAAACTGGATGATCGCTTTAAGTAGTCTAGCTGTCTGACAGAAGAGGTGATACCGAGACAAGATAACAAGATGAATAGAAGCCCCGGCAATCAGGGTGTCTAAGGCAAATGCCGTCAATCACCACTGAGGTTACCAGAGTAAACATCTATTCCACTGACATAGTTCTTCTATTGTACACCCCGAATTCTGGAGTGTGTCCAATTCGCGATATCAATTCTTCAGATATCCACAATGGCTGAGAAACAATGCCATCAATTCCAATACATTATTTAAGTTCTGTATTAACCGACGTTAAATCGTTCTAGTTTGATTCCCGAAACTAAGACAGCTATTTAACTTATTTATATAAAAAGAAATGTGAGCGTCTTTTTTTTTAATCTTTCTAGTGTATATAATTAAATTATTAATACCGTCATGTCTATAGTAGATTACACTACAATGCGTTTGAATACTGTTTGCGTGTCACTCACTATACACTCCTATAAGAGCCTAGCTACCAGACATTATCTCCTGAATATTTACTTGGACGAATGAATTCGGTGTGACAGTATATATCAAGTCCGGGATTAAGACGCATTGAACGTGTTTGCCAATAAACCAGCCGATAAGTTTAAGGCGCCGTGGCGTGGAATCGCGATATAAAATTCATAAAAGCAATTTATCATTTGAAATAGAATTTCATCTCAATATTCACAATAACAATTACATTACTAAAAACAACAATGTTATGCGACATCCAGCACAGCTCGAATGGTTGTCTAAATTGTGAGCGGTTAACCTGTCAGATTGGCTTCATCAAATCTCTGCTCCAATCAGAGCGGTAATCGTCAGATTTATCGCCACCTGAACGTGCAGCATCAGTCTCCCGAATCTCTATACCATTATTCCCCACAGAAGGCAAGCTCCATGTTACAATAAATGCAGTGATTTCTCCAATTATATCTCACCAAAGAAGTTAAATGGCGGGTCAGTAAAAGTTCAGCTAGACCACGTGATTGATCAGTTGTGACTGCTTGTCAGAACCCTAACCATTTTCTAACATAGGCGCGAATTGCAATGCGATTGATTTCAACACTAATATAAATATTAGGAATAATTTTACATGAAATCAACAGCTAACGGCGATTTTTAATACTCGTACTACAATGGTAAAATCTTATCAGTAGATGTCAAAAGACGAATTTAAAACCTCGTGCGACAACAGTAAAATTATATTCACCTTTTACTTAAACATCCGTACTACGATGGTAAATTTATATCAACAGACAGAAAGAGGCAATCTTGAATATTCGTACAACATTGGCTAAATAAAACCAATATGTGGGAAGAGGCGAACTTGAATAGTCGTACTACAGTGACAAAATGAGATCAATAGATGAATAAAGACGATGTAGAGAAATCATACAATCGTGATAAAATAATATTAATATATGGGATATAAAACCACAACTTTGCGAATAGCGTAATACGAACTTTGTATGCATTAACAAGATATATACACGTGCCGGCTGGGATACAATCACTCTTTTCACCAACGAGCCGTTAATTTAACGAGCTATAAACTCTCTTAAAGATATTAAAAAATTGCCTCCTGTAAGCATTTTATAAAGGTTTAGGTTCATATCTGAACATTTGTTTCGGTCATAATTATATTAGTCAGACTATATTATTTGATAGTGACATAGTTTGATAGTTTGTTTGGAGTCACCTTAACACCAACAGAAACACTCTTCTGTAGATATAGCTGATATGTTAAGTTAAGATATCAGCTTGACGTACGGCATAACGTCATTCCTCATTACGCATACATTTATTAAATGGCTTATACCTGAAAGATAGCTGACAGCTTAAATGACAATGTATTGCAAGAAATTGTTTCTTCTTGATCCTGGAGTAGATTGTTCACATCTGCGCTGCTTTCATTTATAATTTCGCTGCATATATTTTTTATAAATGCAGAGAAAGAAAATGTTACATGCCTCCACCGGGGATGGAACCCAATACCTCGCTGTATATACAAATGGTTACAGTGCGATATTTGTTAACTGATGCCAGTGAAAGAGAGAATACAAAGGAGTGCATTGTAACCGAAACTTCCATGTTAGGGTTATATTTAAAGAAAACGAAACTTTAATTTTATTGTATATAATTTGTTTCTACTAATACCATACGGTAATATAGTTCAGTCTAATGTACATACAAAAGGTAAAAGTATCGGAAAGTTGTATTGTCAGTCTAAAGTCTGGAATGTTTTACTGCCAATCTATAGAGGCTGGAATGTGTTATGACTATCGACGGCAATAAACACTCGACAGTTATCGGTTATGCCAATCACATAGCCAAGAAATGAGCAATCCAATGCTTCGTAGGATATGCCAAACCCATTCTTCATATCCATTTATTTTCCAAGGCCGCAGACTTACGGTTCATCACATTAATTTATCACCCGTAGCCTCTGACTTCATGTTTTGTCTAGTAGGCCTATTGCTGTCAATGACATGTCCAGTGTAGACAGGTTACGGAAGCCATATTGTATTATTTGTTCATTAATTACATTTATATTCATGGAAAATATTTTTAAAAATCGACTTGCAACAGATGACAACATTTTCTAAATGTAAAGGGAATGTTTTGTCCTGGTCTACAAGAAAAAATTACTATCTAGATAAAACTAAGTATAGTTCTAGCATGTGTCATTAAAGTACAATCGCTGGCCAAACGAGCATATATTTTTATTATTAGACTGTAAAAAAAATGAAAATGTTTTTTTGTACTGTTAAACGTCTTATTTGAGTGCCACATACTTTACTAAGTGCTAATGTGTTTACTACTTATTCATAACAAAGTCTTACCCATAGTTACTTTGGTGATAAATCATAAGAAGTCAATGTAGGTATTGGGAATGGGAAGTCGATTCTTTAAAGGGTCACTGTGGAGTCAATTGTGGGTCATTTTCTCTTCAACATCTTTGTTAAAGTTTGCTTCATTCTTGAGAAAGTGTGACGTATACAGGTGATCTAGTCTGGTCGATAGATAGACTTAGATCGTAGGGTGTTGGGATCTAGTTAATGACGGATGAACACTCCGGATAAACAACATTAGTTTGCGTGGCTACTACGGTCACTCGGACAATGGGATTGGGATCACTGGGCACTATAATTAAAGGACAAGTCCAGCCTTTTTTAACCTCAACTTATTATTTTTGACGTTTATTTTGAAAGACATACAAGCGTGTGACATTGGGAACCAATAAAGCATAGCCGTTAATTAGTTAATTTCAAAGCCGGATGTGACGTCAAAAAACGCCGAGATAATGAGGTAAATGATTGTACCGGACTGTACGTCTCCCAGCGGATGCGTCTACATCTACAGCTAAACAACGGCAATACATCAAAGATAAACTGTGCGGAGAGGCATTCACGACTAGACGGGTATAGAAGAGACCTGCTTTACCGGCGATTTTTGACGTCACTTCTACTTTTTAAATTAACAAATTAATGGTTATGCTTTATCAGTTCCCAATGTGACAGGCTTTAATGCCTTACAAAATAAGTGTTTAAAATAATAAGTTTAAGTTGAAAAACGCTTGACTTGTCCTTTAAAATACCCAATACAACGTTTCCCCGTATTGCAACTAGTAGAGTGATTCAGGAACCGAGGCTACAGATATTTGTGTCTGACAGCACTAGCTAGAACTAGTACAGTCCAGTTATCGTTACGGTACTGTTTAAATAATAGGGGCGCGAGCATGAGCTGTACTTTGGTGGTACCACCAAATGGGAGTTAAACGAAAAATAGGATATCAAAACTTTCAGTCTGTGGCAAAAATATAAAGTTGAGAACTTTTTCTATCTTAGAAAAATACAGAAACTTCCCTTGTTCTCTTTTATAAACAATTTTAGGCTTTTTCGCAGTTAATAGTATGACAATACAGTTAGTTGCCAATTTAATACCGGTAACCGAAATATGTGAATGTAGGGTAGTGCACATTTCTAAAAACCATTACTTTTAAGCTCTACATTAATAGGCTGACATGTTATCATTACATCTATAATTGAATTGTGTATAATAAAATTATCATTTCGGCGTATATTATAATTTATAAATTGATTGCAAAATTGTCTTCCCTCAGGCATTGGATGTGGCATGGTGTTTATACAGTCAGTGATGCTAGTGAATCTGTACTTCAGTCGGTATCGTGGAATAGCCTCAGGCATCACAATAGCTGGAGGAGGAGGAGGGGTACTCCTTATGCCACTCTTAGAAAGGATGTTAATAGAACAGTTCTCATGGCAGCCATCTCTTTATATCGTGGCAGGAATGTGTCTTAACAGCTGTGTCCTGGGAGCGGTGATGAGGCCTATTGTACTAGAAACTAAAGGGAGAGAACTGACTCAAAAACACATCACAGGGGCATCCAAGGATCAATCGTTAAACGAAGAAAAGGAAGTTCAAAATCACATTGGATTACTAAAGAACAGAACTTATATCTGCTACGCTGTGAACAACACTTTATATGGTTTCGGTTGCTCGATACCTATAATACTTGGACCGGACCTATACATGGAAACCGGTTTCGCTGGTGCTCAAATTGATATTCTTATAGCCTGTTTTGGTGTAGGGAACATACTGGGCCGCCTCGTTGGAGGGGTGCTTTGCAATATCCCCGCGCTCAACAGACTAGGTTTATATGTGATTCTCAACATCCTTTTAGGTGTATTCATAGGTTTATTTACTGTGTCTGACGGATTTGCTTTATTTGCCTTCTCATCAGTGGGCTATGGTCTCATATTTGGTGCCTTCATAGTGACCCAAGCTGTAGTGACTATGGATATTGTGGGACTCCGCCTAATGGAGAAAGCATTTTCCTTTGCTTATTTCACATGCAGCATAGGGATTATAGCAGGTGCTCCTTTGTCAGGTACGTCTTATCGTCATTTGCTACGTACGTCTTATCATTAGATAGTTCATTATAGCCGATGCTGAGACTGCTCCTTTCAAGTCCTTTGACAGGTTTGTCTGATCATTAGATGGTTCAGTATAGCCGGTGCTCAACGCAGGTAGGCTACGTCTTAGCATTAGATATAATTCATTTTAACTAGTGCTCAATGCAGGTAGGCTACGTCTTATCATTAGATAGTTCAGTATAGCTGGTGCTCAATGCAGATAGGCTACATCTTATAATATGATATTTCATTATAGCCAGTACTTAATGCAGGTAGGCTACGTCTTATCATTAGATAGTTTACTTTAACCACTGATCATTTGCTAGGTATGTCTTATCGTTTGATAGTTCATTATAGCCAGTGCTCAATACAGGTAGGCTACGTCTTATCATTAGATAGTTTATTATAGCCAGTGGTTAATTCAGGTAGGCTACGTCTTAAACTCTTATCATTAGATAGTTAACTAACTTAACTATAGCCGGTGCTCAATACAGGTAGGCTACGTCTTATCATTAGAAAGTTCAGTATAGCCGGTGCTCAATGCAGGTAGGCTACATCTTATAATTAGATATTTCATAACATTATAGCCAGTACTAAATGCAGGTAAGCTACGTCTTATCATTAGATAGTTTACTATAGCCAGTGCTCATTTGCTAGGTAAGTCTTATCATTAGATTGTTCATTATAGCCAGTACTCAATGCAGGTAGGCTACGTCTTATCATTAGATAGTTCATTATAGCCTGTGCTCAATGCAGATAGGCTACGCCATATCATTAGATAGTTCATTATAACCTTGGCTCAATGCAGATAGGCTACGCCTTATCATTAGATAGTTCATTATAGCCGGTGCTCAATGCAGTAGGCTACGTCTTAATCATTAGATAGTTCATTATAGCCTGTGCTCAATGCAGATAGGCTATGCCATATCATTAGATAGTTCATTATAGCCTGTGCTCAATGCAGATACATGTAGGCTACGCCGTATCATTAGATAGTTCATTATAGCCTTGGCTCAGTGCAGATAGGCTATGCCTTATCATTACATAGTTCATTAATAGGCTATGCCTTATCATTACATAGTTTATTATAGCCGGTGCCCAATGCAGTAGGCTACGCCATATCATTAGATAGTTTACTATAGCCGGTGCTCAATACAGATATGCTACGTCTTATCATTAGATAGTTCATTATAGCCTGTGCTCAATGCAGATTGGCTACGCCATATCATTAGATAGTTCATTATAGCCTTGGTTCAATGCAGATAGGCTACGCCTTATCATTAGTAAGTTGATTACAGCCTGTGGCCAATGCAAGTAGGCTACGTCCTGTCATTAGATAGTTCATTACAGCCTTGGCTCAATGCAGATAGGCTACGCCTTATTATTAGATAGTTTATTTTAGCCAGTGCTCAATGCAGGTAGGCTACTTCCTATCACTAGATAGTTTATTTTAGCCAGTGCTCATACAGGTAGGCTACGTCTTATCACTATATGCTTCACTATAGCTAGGGCTCCTTTAACAAACTCGCCTTATTATAAGATACTTCAATATAGACGATGCATTTAGGTATGTATTACCATTATATACTTCATTATAACTGATGCTTCTTTATCATGTACATCTTATCAAATGCGCTTTACTATATAGCCCGTGCTCTTGTATCAGGTACGTGTTTTCATAAACAATTCATTTTAGCTGGTGCTCCTTTATCAGCCACTTATTATCCTTATATACTTCATTATACCTGGTGCTAATTTATCAGGCATGTCTTGTCATTAGATACTTGATTACAGCCGGTGCTTCTTCATCAGGTACGCTTCTGATCTGATACTACCAAAAACATCTGTCCGTGGAAGGGGAGAGTCTAGATATTTGCCATCACCTTTGATAAATTGTTTGCTTTTTCATTAATTCTGGTACCACCGTCGTAAAAGTGAAATAACCTTGCGCAAGTCGTAAACATAAATCAAGTCTATTACAAACATTTAAATAATTCCGGCATTTAAGTTTAAACAATTTTGTAGATTTATGCGATTTGCCTGGCATTGGGGTTACAAAACTACCATTTCTGATTAGTATCAACAAACTAAGTTTAATTTTGACTGTGAATAATAGAATATTTATTGTTACCCATTGAGCTATAAGTGTTCAACTTCCGCAGTTACCTCCCTTGACTTGAAATTATGACAATTTAATAAAAGAGTCTTAAAAGTTGGCAAACATACAGTCAAACCTGTAACATTTTAGCGTTA
>JAVFBY010197107.1:0-11052 GCA_034781015.1 Tonicella lineata | reverse complement strand
TAAAAAGAAAAGAAAAAGTTTGCAAAGATAAGTGGAGGGAGGTGGATTTGTTTTCAAAGTGAGCTTTTGGCGGGGGATCTGCTTGCTACTCAGCTTGTTCACTTTTAATCACTTTCAAGAAAAGCAAGTTGTTCCAAACTTGTATTCTTCTTAGCTTGTTTAGTTTCTCTCATTGGGGTTTGATGTCATGCTTAGGGTATTTCACCTATATGAAGGCTTGCAAGTCAATGAAACCTTCCTTGACATTACTGACAACATAAAAGATGAGATTATATTTGAGATAGGACAAAGACGGAAACAAGACTACACAACAAATATGCATTTTTCACTTCCCAGTGCTCGGTAGCTCAAAGAGCAC
This sequence comes from Tonicella lineata, assembly GCA_034781015.1. Lineage (NCBI taxonomy): Eukaryota > Metazoa > Mollusca > Polyplacophora > Chitonida > Mopaliidae > Tonicella > Tonicella lineata. Next base: position 10,694 of record JAVFBY010197107.1, on the reverse strand, counting down.
CAGACTCAAAGAGCTCCAGGGCATCAGGAGCTCCCACCTTTTCATCTTCATAAACATACTCCAACTCACAAAGTCTTCAAACGCAAAGTTTTTATTGTAAATGATGTCACATTACAGAGGTTTAACCAGCAATGACGTCATTTACGACAGAAATTTTGCATACAAAGTTTTATGAAACTGGTCCCTCGTTACCGATTTATATTCAATGGTCGGCATATCCAGGTTTATACTGTATTAGTGTTTTGTCAGATGTTTCTATTCACTACTTGTTGCTCACTGCTTTAGGTTTTATTTCTCTTGTGTATATACATGTCATTTCATTGCTTTATATATATTGTGTACATGTACATTTAGTTTTAGCCCTTTTGCAAGTAGACTTCTAAATTACATGTATATTCTTCAGTTTGATTTGAGTTACTGAGTTACATGTATGTGCAAATGTCCTTGTCATTTAGTTGGTCAGAAGTTTGATTAGCCTATTTTGATGGTTGCATTAGTTATTAGTTTGTCTTAGTTTGGACATTTCTCCAAAGGCTGTTTGTTATTCACCAGTGTGTGCATTAAACCCTTTTATAGTTATTTTCAATTGTTTGAATACTGCAGACATTCCAACCACAGGCAATCAAATCATTCTGTCGTTTGTCTACTGTACGACTCTGGTAATTGTTTGCTGTCTAATTTTAGAGCTAAAAATTGCTTTTGAGTAGTGATAGAGCTGAAGTTACTTTCAAGGGAGGGCAGGGTTTTTTTTTCTGTTTTTCCACCATATCAAGTAGGATTGTCTAAGAAGTGGAGAATCCGTCGTCATATGGGTGAAATACCCCTGAGTACAACGTTAAACACCAATCAAACAAACAAACTTTCAAGGGGCTACATGACAAACATGTACCTTTTTACTACTGAAAGATGAGATTTCGGCTTGACTTAGTGACATTGGAATTAAATTACAAGTTGGCAAATGCATGTACAAGCAACTTTTTGTGCAGTTGGACCTCACATAGTCATTGGATTAAGTTTCAGTTTGTTTTGTTTTCCTGCTTTAGTTCAGCTCAATCTATATTTCTGTTGTTTTTTTAGTGACTTATAAAACTTTATTATTTGTTATTTTATAGGGCTACTCATTTTCTAAGATTCATTAGTCTGTAGTCCATTATAATGGTTTTCCCATGGATGTACATGCATAACAAGCAAACAATTGGCATTGATTATTAGAAATGAATTAAACAATATAGGCCTACATAGCAAATAGTTTTGTGCTAGGCCCGATATCAATCTGTCTTTGCATCTGGCTGAACACGGAATGTTTTATGCAGATGACAAGCCCAGAGAAAACATATTCTGTTTATTCTACTTTTTATTCTGTTTGGCCTTAAGAATGCCTTTTATTTAAAAAAAATACAGATGTGATAGCAGGCTATGTTAAGTGCTGATTCTACTTGACAGTATTAAACTAGCTTTACAAGAAGAAACCTTTATTGGCGCAATTCGTCACATTTGTATCATTCGCTTTAATGTCGTAATCTGGCGTTTTCTACGTTGTGCTCTATCCGCATCTTTATTTGAAGACAGAGGTCTGTATTAGCTGTTGAATACTGTACATAAATGTCTGTGAGCATCCACCTAATCCCCCCAAATAGCCTAAGCAGAATTATTTCCCTTTAGTCCTCCACCACTGCCCTATACTAACACATTTTAATTAAGTCCCCCCTCTAGTGTTCACTAACATGCCTCAGCTGCTGGAGTTATCTTCCCTGATTTAGTTGCAGCTGTTTCGTGTTTTATTAATTTAAGTTTAATGTATGTTTATGTAGCTTAGTTTTTTTATTCTGTTTCTTTGATTTTGTGTATTTTAGTATGATTAAGTTGCCTCCCTGTTTTGTTTCACCTGTCATTTTGAAACATTCTCTTCCAGTGGATTTATGCTAGTGTTCTGTCCTTTTCTTGAGTTTATTTGTAAAGAGCCAAGTTTTTCATTCGGATGCATATTGCTAACATATGTTCCTTTTTGTGTACATGTATGTGCATTTTTTTTAATGCTGATGATATTTCTCACTTTTGCATGAAGCATGTTAAACTGTTCCCTAGTAACATTTCATTATTACTGAAACTGTTGAATTGACGAGATTTCCACTGTAGGCATTGCATGTACAGCAGATTCACTGTAAGCCTCAATACTCTATTTGATCATTACGGCGGGCATGAAGATTTTTTTGATTTTTTGTTTATGATTTTTAAGCACAGCTTGACCAATTGATCTCCACAAAGTTAAAATGTTTTGTTATTAATAACTAGTATTGCTCAATCTTTAACAATTAAATCTGATTGCATAGTTTGGCATGATTAATATCGGATTATCCTTCAAGAAATGAAAGAAGCTCGGCTTGTATATATTGTTTTGTTGTTGTTGTTGTCGTTGTAAAATCCATTGCCCTAGAGTTTGAAAATGAGTAATGTAACTGATTCTGTTTGCAGCATATATCTGGTATGTAATGTAATAGAATAGGAAGTGTTGTTCGTTTTGGAATGTAACACAGCATATCTATTTCAAAGTTGAAATTATTTTACAAACAGGCTTTTACATTACTATAGAACAAAACTGAAAACATTTTTGGAGAGTATTTGAGATTCGGCAAGTTAAAATTCCCAGATTGGATTTAAAATAGTTTGTAAATGTTTGTTTGTGTATAAAACAACTAAACGGAAAAGTGTATAAAAGACTTCTTGGTTTGTCTTATTAGAGTTATTTCTCTTGTCGCAGAGTTTTGTCCCTTGGTTTTTTGGAAAACAAAATATTTTGTTGCATGGCAGGGAAAGAAAGTTAATCTGGTAACTCTTTTCTCGATGAGTATGTGACTTTTTATTTTATAACATCATTCTGCAAATGGAATGGTTGTCGACGCTGGAGAAGACATACATGTTTAAGTAGGCTTATAATTGTTTCGTAAGGTTACACTCCCAAATGCCAGTTCTAGCTAAGATGTCATTTGATAAAAAAAAAATGCATTTACAATTTTGCTGAGAATTTGCATATTGTTTCAGTTTTGTCAGGTAAGTATGTCATTGTTAGTACAAATCTACATTTTTAAAAGGCAACGGAGTGGGTGGTGAGAGCTTCATGGAGCTCTGACAACAAGCCAATCTCTTGTGGCATCCTGTGTTTCATGCTGTCCTAGTCGTGTCCATCATGTTTGATGGCAGTGATTTTGAGGGGGGGTTTCCGCCGCAAAAAGGAACTGGCATGTTGCTATGAGTTGCTATTAACCTTGAGTACTGAATAAAACCCTGATCAGTCAAACAAACAAAACATTCTATTGTTTTAATAATAGGAGATGAAGATACATGCATGATGAACAGAGATATGATTTTAGCATAAGCTGCTGCTTCCAGGCGAAATATTCATATAGTTTAAATAGGACAATATTTCCAGCACGATTTTCTCTTGGCAACCAGGGTGTTCTGAGATCTATAAAGGGGCATCAGGAAGTAGATCTCTTGTGATGTCCCTTTTTTGTGTACTGTCCTTGTCTTGATTTTTGTGTTACCAGTGACTTTAAGGGTTTCCCCAACCCATTGAGCTGGCACACAACCATACAGGTGAAATATCCCCGAGCACAGTGTAAATCCCCAAACAAACTCTTTATAATAAAAAAAGACAAACCTGTAGAATCAATTCTCATCTCAGGAGTTGTCTTGGGAACAGTATAGATATGTCAGTGACCTAGCATTTTGAAACTTAAACTAGTACATTACGGAATATTGGTATTCTTTGAATCCAAGCAAGTGAATCGAAACAAACTTTATATTTACGAGGTTCTAATAGTTTGCTTTCTGGTGTCTGTGGGGACTTGCCTCCCAACAGACTGAATGAGGCGTAAAACACCAATCAATCAATCAATCCAACAGACAGTCCAGGTTTCATGTTTTGTTGTCCTGCCCTTGTCTTAAATTTTATGCTGTCCGGGCCCTGAGCACGGTGTTTAACCCCAATCACGCAAACAAACCTTTACATGGGACCCCAAAAACCTTAATTATGAAGTCCCAATAAATCAACTTGAACAAATCCAATGAAACCATTCATGTCGATTGGTTTCCACCAGTATTGAGGTTTTTCCGATGCTAGTCTTGCACTTCATGTATGTTCTCATGGAGGTGGTTAACATTGAAGGGCCGTCAATATAGTAAAATAAATCCAAACTAAGTTGTAGCTCAAAACTAGCTTTTTAAATTCTGGAACCAGTGTACATTGTAAAAATCTTCTACTCACATTTTGTGCATGATTTTTTTTCTAGCCTCCGCCTAAATTACCAACAGAGTATTTCTCAGAGGAATTCAGTCAATTTGTAAATAAGTGGTAAGTATTGTTTAGCGTTGGTTGTGTTTTTTTGTTGTTGTTGACACATACCAAAGCTCTGCTTTAAGCACTGGACATTTTCAGGGGTGAGCTGTTTAGATTCAGAGTTTTCTGATCAAGATTTGTCCACAGTGTCAGCAACTAATATTTATTATATTCTTTACATCCCTATTAAAAGGATGATTATATTTATAATAAAAACACTATCTTCAAATATTTCCAAAATTACATTTTGACAGTGGTCATGTGCGGATCCGAACAAGCAAGCTGTTCTCCTCTAAACTCAATTGGTAGAGCAGTGGAGAGTTTCAATAGCACCCATTGGTAATATTAGTTTGTCAGTTTTAGACCAGATGGCGCTGTAAAGTTTCGGACAAAAAGCATGGCTTTCAATGTAACTCTATTGGAAGAGAACAATCTTTTGGGGGCTAAATTAGCGCGCATAACAGTCAATGAGCTCACAAATTTTTTGCTGAACTGTCAAGGATTTATAACCAGTGGGAAATGGACTCTTTATATTCAGAAATAAATTTATCCGACTTGGATTTGTCCACAGTGTCCGTATTAAACTAATGTTTATCCTATTATACAAGCAGTTAAATTATGTCAATTTTTATGCCACTCAACATTTGATCGTGCTCTCTTTTTTCCTTTCCAGTCTAAAAAAGTTACCAGGTGAGAGAGCTGATTTGGCTTCACTGAAGGTAAGAATTTGTTCAGGATTTCCATCAAAGTGTTACCAAAGATTGTCCATTGGTAATTGTTTAAATAGTTCTTGAACTGAAATTATGGGCCTGTTCCATTGGTCTTTTCTGAGTGTTCAGGACTGGTCACGTGATGACTGTTCTGCATTCGGTGCCTGTTTCATCAGTTCTGAACACTCTGCTTTGAGGTCAGGAACATCGTTGAGTGACCTGGAGTCACATAAATCAAAAGTCAGAGTTAACTGTATTCAAATAGAACATTATTTCTGTTCCAATGCGTTCGATTAGTGGTGCTTTCCGGAACAGAACAACTGAACAGGCCTTGGTTGAAAAAAAAATAAACAATACAGCTCCGAAATTCTGATTTAAAGGCCCATTCACACATTGCTATTTGCATTTCGCCAATCAACCTTTCAATACAAAGCAAATAAATCAATGACATAAAACCTCTTTTTTTTCTTTCTCACAGACCCATCAGTTTGTGAAGAGATCTGAAGCTGAGGATATCGACATTGGAAAGTGGGTGTGTCGAATAATGGCCATAGAGCCCCCTAGCTGAAACTGTTATTTTAACAAAAACCAAAGAAGTTTAGGCTGACCGGAGTGAGGCTTCGTTAGGGATTTCAGTACAACAGGCAATGACAAGGATGTTTATCAAACTGAGATCTGTCTGCTCGAGAATTTAGAGACGCGTTTGTTAAACTTAATCCGTAATTAATTAGGCCCTATCCAGTCATTTGTAATTTATTTGTCCTGAGAAAATAATGTTCAGTATGAAAAAGAAAAGATTTTACAAAAGTACCTGATTGTATTACATTTTCTGAAATCTTGTTGAAGGTTTATTGTGTTATGTTCTGGATTAGTGATTTGAGCTATTCAGTAGTATTGAAATCCAACCATGTCTACTCCTCCTAATATTGAACTACTAACAGATTATTAAAGAGGCTATACCTCAGAATTTTGGGACACGCTTTATCATAGTTTCGTGAAAATTCAACACTTTTCTTCTCATAACACTGATTCACACTACTTGCGAAAGAAAAAAGTTTTAAAAATGCGGTATTTTGATGAGTTTTTTTTTATATGCACAAATGACTTTTCGAGGAAGCCTTGGTAGTAAATATTCCCGCCAAGAAGAGATAATTTTCCATATATGGTAACAACAGACGGATGGTCTTGCATATATGGTGGATTTTTCCCACGGTCATGTGACTCATCTCTTTGATGTCTACACGGAGTTATCCTAGTTACGGAGTCGCCTCCATATAAGGACAGCTTATTAATTCTCGTGCATACATTAATCATCGAAAATCGGGTAACTTTTTGGATTTTACAAACTCTATTATTATTTTAATACGGTACATCGCACATTCATGGCGAAGATATTTTCTGAAAGGATATAATTAGGGCCACACGAGAAAAATATAGATAACCCGGTTTTAATTCGTTTCAGTCGATATTTGGCCTAAAATCTGAGGTATAGCCTCTTTAAGTTTTAATTGAGAATTTTGGAGACAAAATCAAATTTCCAGGAATCTTTAATTATCTATTTAACTTACGGATAGTACTACATGTATTCTAACCTAGTAAACTAGCATTTTAATAATACTGATAAAAATGCTCTGAAATTAATATATTGCAGTGTGCAACTAGGTATTGATGTTGAATTACTAACAAAGTTGCATTTAAAGGCCAGTCAGATACCAGCTCCCTGTTACTAATATGCATTAGGGTGCAAGAATAAGGCCTATACAGAAACGAATTGACGTTATGTTAGAGAGGCCCTATCATACATAAATAGGTTTTATCAACAAAATCCTATTTCAATGATTTTACTTGTAGTATTACAGTTTACCAAACTTAAACGATACTGTTCAAATAAAAAATATTCAAAGAGTATCTCGCTGTTATTATTCACATTCAAAGTAATCGGGGGCCGAGCGATCATGATATCATATGTGTCTTTAAAGCATTTGATATTCACCATGGTTGTTACGACTCAAAAACTCAAATTCTGTAGGGACATGGCCATGTCATAGCCACACATGTCTAAATAACAATGTGTGACCCAGATAATTGACTGCTGTTTAGCAAGGCTAGCATATGACCATTTACATTTTCTGGAAGCATATTTAAATATTTATAAACTTCCACTAAGCCTACAAAATTGAGGGTGGAATTAACGAAAAACTTCTTGAGAAAAATAAGTTTAACTCGTTTGTTTCTATATAAATAAGGCAAAAATACCTAATTTTGAATGACTGTCTCTTGTTAACTTTGTCCAGTTAACAAAGAGCATCCCCTAACAGCATTGAACTGTATCACATACCTTGGTCTCTGTCTCTTTGGTCTGCATTTAAATGTAACAGCACAATATCGAGACACCTTTTTATTAAAGATCTGGGTTTAATTTAGACGTGAATTAGCTGCATGGATATTATGTAAAATGTTCAATTTCACCAAAATATGTCCAATGTTTTCCATTTTCTTGGCCAAAATATTAATACTACATATGAGTTTAACATTTTGAGTTAATTTCAATGTTAAGCTTTTACTCTGGAAACTAAATTGTCACAAATAAACTGCTAAACTTTTAGCAATACTGGTAGTTGTACCCATGTTGTATGTACGATTGGAGAAAAATTCTATTGAATGTTGAACTGTTCTCAAATTAGAGTTTAATTAGAAAAAAGTTAATTTAACCATGTGTCATTGTTGAAAAGATTTTAAGAAACATATGTATATACCTTAATTGTAAAATTCTTGTTTATTATGTATATTTTGTACCATTGTCATATACATGTATACATGAACTTCTTTGTGCTTGTACAATAGTGTAAACAGCCCCCTTTTGTATATAATTTAACTTTGAATCAGTTTCGAACAAAACTTATAACTTTGGTTATGTTGGTTCACAGCACTGCTGTTAATTATTGTGAAGTTTGGGATATACATTGTACATGTATGTGAAAATGGCAGTCTGAATAAAACCAAAAAGTTTTCCGATATTAAATTTTGTAAAAGAGGCGTTTATCATCTTTAATAAGTTTGTACAACTCCCCTGGACACAGCCATTTACAAAGTCTAAAGGAGGGAGGTACGAGTGACTTTTCTAGTAGAAATAGATGATTTGTGTGGAAGTTCAGACGGTTGATATGTAAATAATTATACTGAAAGCACAGGTTCATTTTTTATGACTTAAAATAGTTACACTTTCAACATGTGTAAATTATGTAGTTAAGGAAAGTGTCTAAAGCATTTAGTATTAATTCTCTGCTTTCATTCCAAAAACTATAAACATACATGTATTCCTACAATTTGCACGAGTTACATGATAGTTTTTCTTATTAATGCCCGCATTCAGAAGGATGTGCAGTGAAACCCTCTGGTTACGCAGGTATATGCTGCGTGTTCATGTACCACAAGATGCTGTGTGTTCCTGGCAGCCAGGATAATCACCACTGGGCACACTTGCAAGAAACTTTAAAATTCTGTTTTTTGCGTAACTTTTTTTTACGAAAGAAAATCACTTTCATGAAATTTCGTAAGTTATTTCTTAAGATGTTATGTGATAGGCATCTTGTTTTTTTTTCCGTAACTTAAGGAATTTCTTGCAAATGGGGCCCGCGCCGTGGCTTGGTGGTAAGAGCGTCTGACTGGTGTGACTATCGATCCTTCTTCGATGTACCGCACGGGTTCGATCCCCCCAGTGGACCTGCTTAGGTACAGAGGGAGTCACATAGGTGACTTCGACTATAGCGGGGGTGGTTTTTCTGTGGTTTCCTTCCCGGTTTTCCACCATATCCAGTAGCTTTGTCTAAGAAGTGGAGAATCCGTCGTCATCAAGGTGAAATACCCCTGAGTACGATGTTAAGCACCAATTAAACAAACAAACAAACATAGCCTACTATGTTACTTGAAACTTAATATGTAACTCATGTATTTTATACATAAGTAAAATACCACTAAGTGCCACGTTAGACACCAAGCTATTAGGTATGTATTTTATAGTTTATATAACATTTGGTGAATACTATAAGCAGCAACTACATTGGCATACTTGCATTAAGGTCATATTCATTTTCATATGACTATTTCCCAATGTATGAAATTCTTGTATTATTCATTTCAGTCATTTTTCAAATATATGACTAGTTCCTTTGTATGCGGTTGTCTCAACATTATTATATTTTAAGTATTTCTGTCTAAAAGAGTTATTGCCCTTTGGTGACTCTTTCGTTTGGAGAAAGGGAGATTTCTCTTCGATCTTACAACAATTTGAACACTGACGGAGTTTACACTTTCAAGGCAAACAGCAAAAATTTCAAGTAAGTTAAAGACTAATTACTGTATTCAGTGTGTAGGAAAAAAATCAAAGAAATTCAGCCATAATCGTAAAAAGGCCCTCAATTCCGTCATGTTGATTTTTTTTCCCAACTCAGTTAAGATTAGTGTCTTGTAGGGCCCTACCGTTTGATAACAGGCCCTAACATTGTCCTAAGAACAGAGTACAAACAAATAATCTTATAAAGTTCTGCTTATAAGAGTCCGATACAGACCTCGGTGAAGTTAGCTCCTATTTTCCAGTTCCTGATTCAAAAGGGAGCAGTCATTATTATACTGTTAAATGTCTGAATAAGGAACAGGCTCATTTAAAGCAAAACAATACGAATTAAAGCCCCAAATCTTGTACACTTACTCAGAAAAGTATGCTCTACAAGTATACGTCACTGGTTTTTAATGTTGGTAACCAGAGGGGGCTGTCACGAATAAGGAACTGAATAAGGAACAGGCTCATTTAAAGAGGCTATACCTCAGAATTTAGGCCAAATATCGACTGAAACGAATTAAAACCGGGTTTCACATATTTTTCTCGTATGGCCCAAATTATATCCTTTCAGAAAATATCACCACCGTGAATGTGCGATGTACCGTATTCAAATAATAACAAAGTTTGTAAAATCTATAAAGCGACCCGCGCTGCGATACCAAATGTATGCACGAAAATTTATGAGGCCTGCCTTACACTGAGGCGACTTCGTAACTCGGATAACTCCTTGTATACATCAAAGAGAAATTTGTGAGAAAATCCACCTTATATGGAAGGCATCTGTCTGCTTGATAAGATAAGATAAGAATCTTTATTTAACGTCGGGTGACAAAAAGACAACATTAGCTCATAAGAGCTATTTAATAGGTATTTATACCGACACATGGAAACACATAAAACATAATAAAAAACAAAGTATAACTTAGTACCTAATAAAAACATTTTTCTTTAAATAATTGCACAGTATTTAAATGCAAGTTTAGACACAAAACATTGACAAATTCATTTAATATTTTTACATACATCCACACACACTGACACACACGCACTGTATGCTATATAAAACACTTATATCAAAATTTAATAAATAAATAAATTACATAACTTATTTTTTTATCACAGTCATTTTTTTTTAAATGTGTTTTTTGGCATGTTTGGGGGGTAAAAAAATATATTATTAGATAAAATCTACAGTTGTTAAAATCCTGTACATGAACAAGATTCCAGTCCCATTTGGAAGTAATGCATTGAATTTTTTAGGACTAAATATATGTACATACATTCACACACACACACACACGCACGCACA
>JAVFBY010196996.1:0-11052 GCA_034781015.1 Tonicella lineata | reverse complement strand
ACACTCTACCGACTGAGCTATAGAGGACATCGATAGAGCGATAGTCAAGGTTCATCCAAGTAAAGGCTGTATTTCTTTCTCTACATAAAGCACTGACACAGAGACGCCGGCGCAGCATCTTTTTTTCTAGATATTACTCACAAATGTGTTGTATACACTGTAAACACGTCTTATGTCTACGGATATTGAGAATAAGATGAGAGTTTTGGGCGGGAGACCGGTCTCACCTAGGGAGCGCCTGGGGGCTATGGGAAGGTAACCTAGGGGTATTTTTTCATGGGGGACAATATTTTGGAGCACTTTACGAGGATAAAGGCACTTTCGTAGAAAGGTAGCGTTTAAGTGTGTAAAAGACCTTTATATTTTATTTTATAATGTTTTGTGAAGATAATAGCTCCATGACGTTTGCTCTAAGGGCAACTGCTGCAACAACACTGCTCAAACAACAAATATTCGGACAACTGCTCCAACACCAGATGGTTGAATGACAGTTGCCCCGGAGACAACTGCCCTTGAGACCACTGCTTCTGCAACAAAGTCCAAGAATATCTGAAAATGTTTATGCAAAAAATGCTTGTCTGGGAGCAATTGTTGTCTGTTGGCACCTGATTTGTCATATTCAAAGAGGATTCCATTGATTTTTAGTATGTGAGTTATAATAATCATGATAAACTCTAACTGGGATCCCTTGTGAAACTGGTCGCTCAGCCATTGGATTATAAACATGTGTAAGATCAGGCTAGATGGTGCTGTACACATTGCACACGTACAATATACTAAAGCGAAGGTGTAACATGTAGAATTTAACAAAAAAACAAAAGAAAATATAATAAAAATATAATATATATATATATATATATTTGTGTATATTAAAAACAGGACACCACTCACCGCTTGATAGGCCTACCCAGAACAAGGAAAGAAAATAGCACAAAATGACACAGTTTAGTCAACATGCGTGGACTCAAGTACCAACAAGGGGGGCTTAACAAGGGGTTAGCTTTATTACACACAAGGTGGCAAAAACAGGGGTTCAGGGTTCAATCTAGGCCAGTCTATGACACGGTAGAATATGCAAGGCTTTTATAGTACACACTTACATAAAGTTTCAATTAAATTTCAAATTTAAAAAGCACATTCCCTGAACTGCTAATATCAATTTACTTATACATGTTCTTCTACTGAAATCGTAGATGTAGTCTTAAACATTTATGAAATAATACAAAATCGATTGCAAAAAAGTATTTGCTTCCTTGGTTTATAACACTATTCTTAAGGTTAGTCACAAAGAAGGATGGGGGAAAAGAAGATTTTTCTTGAAAACTGGTCAAACCAAATCCAACTCAAAGGAAATCATGATGAAATCATCATAGAACAACATCGCAATGTACAAATGTATGTACATTATCAATTCTAATAAAAACTAAAAGTTAGTTGTTAATTGTCTATTTTGTTACCCACTAGCACTAGTTGGTTTTCTACAGGGTCATAAACTGTTCATGGTAAGGCCCTTAACCCCATTAATTATCAAATAGAAAACCTTTATTGAAATCTATTAAAGTAGGAATCAATACCAAAGGATGTTACTAGTCAAGGGAGATAACCCATGCACTACAGGCCATTCCCAAGGTTTTATTTGATATGAAATAATGGTAGAAACTAGCCAAAGTTTTGGGCCAAACCGAATCATCCTTGATAAAACCCTGCAGAATACATAACAATAGGTAAACATTCAATGCAATCAACATTTAAAGCAGGGGTTGGAACAATTAAGGATAACAATATAGGCTTCACTTTTACTGATATTTTATATCAATTCTACTATTCTCGCATGTTAACTTTGTATGTGCAAACGCTTTTATGTCCGTTCCCTTTTTTAAAAGAATTTTCTCTATTTTAAACATTTTCATTAATTAAAAGACCACCCTGGAAGTTGAGGACTCACAACAAATAGACTTGGTGTTACTCTTTAGATCAGAGAGCAGTGAGCAATACTTTGGGCACAGGAAACCCGCCCCAACCCCGCGCCAGAAAAAATAGAGTCATTCTACATCATCATGTATATAACCAACTGTATTTACACTGTACGTTATTGGCAGCGGTATATTATACAGTCATAAAACAGTTTGTCTTTACAATAGTGACAATATTTTAGACAATTGTATAGATAGACTATATTTCCCAATTCTAAGAATTTTATTGGACATTACGTTGTATAATGTACAGGTACATGTAGCCTCACTTCTTTATACTAGATGAATTACCATTAGAAAATATAATTTGGTTTAAACAGTATTTAATTTCCATAATAAAGGAAAGTGGATTGGCGAACAGGCATAGCCTATGTAAATGTAGCTCCAAAATATAATATAGTATAATGTAACTCTTATTAAACTAATGCTTATGTTGTGGCAATATTTTTTGTATTTTAGGGCACTTGCATTTTATCAATTACCATGGCTAACAAGTTATCATAATATGTAAACTTACATGTTATTTCTTTTGTTTAATATTCACATGTTTATTTCTAAATATTTAATTTTTCTCCCATGGCATCTGGAGTTATTTTGAATAATATCACCATTATTACACTAAATAGCCCATTACCCACTTTACAGCAGTCACAGTGTCATTTCAAGCACTTTTGAATATTACAATGGTCTTACCTCTGAATGATGTTCCTCGTTTTGCTGGAGTACCTCAATACACAGCTCCGCTAAATGAATCACATCTTCCAACCGACGCTTCGGGGAAACATCATCATTGTAGGAATCTGAAAAGACAACCGTGTACATTTAATTCAAGTTCAGAAAGCACTAGATATTTACGCTTTGCACCCTGATGACGCCATATGACGCCTTAGACTGACTGCTAAAGAGCTTCTCTGCCTGCCCTATGCCCAATTTTGTTGAAATTATTTTCTTTGGACTGTATTTTTGTAGGGGGCAGCCTAGCAAGCACTGAATATATTTCATAGAGGTGTCATATGTCAACAGAGCGCAGGCAAGAAAGCCTGTATGGGGCAAAGAGTTAAGCAGTTGACATAAGCTGCAATTTAAGGCACCTTACCTTCTAGTCGTTTCATTAAAATATTTATTTTGACAAAAAGATATTCCATATTTAAAAATGGAGTGGTGTTTGTTTATTTCTTTGATTGGTGTTCAATGTCATACTCGAAGGTATGTGACTTATATGATGACAGATTCTCCACTTCATACTCTGTACTACTTAATATGGTGGAAACAGAGAGGAAACCTTGTAAAACTACCCAAAGCCAAAGTCAACTCCTGTGACTCCCTCATACCTAAGCAGGTCAACCGAGCGACTTTCACCCTTGCAGTACATAGAAGGTTGATCAGCAGTCAAACCATGCTAACTTTATGACTTCTGTTTCCAACCCTTAGAACATGAAATGGGATAGTGCCACTAGTGGGGTGACTAAACCTGTTAAAACACTCCAGCTAAACAGGCTCTATATCATGTATGTGTTTAATGATTGATTGATTGATTGATTGATTGATTGATTGTGCTCAGGGATATTTAACCTACAAAATAGCGTTCTAAACAAATGGGGAGAAGATTCCCCGTGGCATCACCAGTAAATGCAAAGACAGGACAGGACTAAAACAGGATATCACAACAAATCAAGTTCCTGATGCCCCTTAGGTTTGAGAGCTCTACTCAGCAGAAGTTCTGGCAACCAAGCCATCATATAATAAGGAAACTTAAATATTTGTTCAGCACCAATTAATTTATTTCACTTAAATATATACTAGATTCATTTTATAACGTTTCTTAGGCTAATTAAAGAATATATTTTAAAAGATATTTATGAGCTGAAAAACTGTGATTAACCTTTATGACATACATATAAAAATATATACAATATCCCCGGTGGAGGCATGTCAAATTTTCTTTCTCTGCATTCATAAAAATATACAATAAAAACAAACATTCAAACAACTCACAAGAAGTGCAGTCTATGATAAAGGATAAATGTTTTTGAATTTATTGAATTTAAAATAGGATAACAAATATACATTCAACAACAACTACAACTAAATGTATCAACAGGTCACTGTATATACAATATAAAACAAGTAATCAGATGACAAACTGTTAACTTCAATAAAGTAATAAAATGAAGTCTAGCGAACACTTGCTGAATTTCACAGATGTGGCTTAAACATGTACATGCTACTTATTAACATTTAAAATAAGGTATTTAAATAAATAAAATATAAAAACTGTTTACCTGTGTGCAACTGAACAGTAACATTGTGGAGAAAAAATAAATGAATAGAAGGAATATGTGCTCAACTACTTGTAAACAAAATAATGTGATGCTATGTTCTGGAAGGCGAGGAAAAAAAAATCCCCAAAACAATAACAAACAGCAAATGCAATTGCTGATCAAATTACTAAGTGCGAAATTGAAAGAAATTGGCGTGAAAAAAGTTTGATAAGAGCTGGTTGAACAAGGAATTGTCTAGTTAAGTCTATAAATAAACAGGAGGAAACTATGATCATAATACAAATTAAGACTGTCTTTGTCAAACTGTTCTGGTAAAAGGGGTATTGAGAAGTCTAACATGTCTAATGGCAATAAAACGGGCAATCCATCATTCAAACATTAAGAAAGGTCAGGGAATTTGGGTAAATGAAGGTAATACTACAAAATCTATGAAGTATAACTGACAATAGGCAAAAACAAAATTAAGAAAACCCAATTATTGTTACTTATGTAATTTTTTAGTTAGAAAACTAGGGCACCCACTAGACAAAGTGTATATTTTCTAACACGTACACGTGCAGATAAAATATTCAACTTTCTTTACATTAAGTATAAAGCCTACAAAAGCCACAAGACAGTCAAGTATTTGTCATTCTATAAACCACAGATGAGTAAAGTACTTAAAATACTCTGAATACATACCACTCACTCCTAAATAGCAGCAACAGGTATGGAAAGTTCAGGTAAAATATTACAAGTTTGTCAAAACACTTAATCTACCTCAATATACTGCTAAGTTAATTGTGGTTGTTTTTAGTTTAATATTTCCAGTTTAGTTTTCATTATAATCCAAATATCTAATTACCTTGCTGGCATTACAAGGCATATATAAATTATATCAAAGTTTTGCAGTGAAGCTATCTGTAAACTCTTGCAATACCCAAGTTATGCTATAAACGAGGCACATGCCTCATGATTGTTATTTTATTCTTCTTGATACATGTTATAAGGGACGAGAAATTTGGTCCTGGTTTAGCATAATGCTTAATTAATAAATTTAGAAAAAGGAAAAGTGACATTAATGAATGTCCTACTAATATTTAAATACTACGTCTTTTCAAAGCTTTTCTGTTATATTTCTTATTCATTTAATCAGGAATACATTTTTTTGTTGGTAAATATTGTCCTTAAAACTATCATAAATGTAGTATCTCTTTATTTAGTTTGCTTTTACTGATAATGTGGAAATTAATATCGGACATTCTAAATTTAATAACTACATAAAGATTTTTATACAGGAAAATTGTATTTATTCGGCACACAAATTATTAAATCTAAAGAAAGTGTGGAGTAAAATCAGGCCAATAGAAGAGTAGAATATTTTAATGAAATACTAGGTGTATTGAATGCAAAATAAAACAGTGATTAAGAAATAAATCAATAAACAAGTAATTTTATGTCAAATTCAACAAATTAGAAATAAAATTAACGTATCCATATAAATAAGAATATGTAGTTAAAAATCTGAAAAGAATACTAGTAAAATTGGTACAACACTAAATGAACACAATAGACATGATAAACAATATGCAGTTCTAAACTGTGCAATAACTATATTAACATCGATTATACAAATTATTTTATTTATGAATAATTCACCTTTTCCTTTTCCTCGCCCTGGTTTAGAAAGACAATAATTTACATGTTAAATAAAGTGGCACACACAAACACTACTCCTACAGGTAAAGATTCTACAAAGCCATTGGCAAATTATTAATGTCAACATTCCTTGCCTCTGATTTTCTACTAATAAGAAAAACTGATACATGTAGTCATACAATGGGCTCAAGTAGGATAATCCGTTTCTCATGTGACACAAAATTTCCTTAACTCTTTATTGCTGGTCATGTTAAAAGTTATAAATTTTGGAATGCCAGCCTGATGTGTGAAGCCTGGTCTGCCAAGCAGTAAAAAACTGTACAATTGTACAGAATTGGAATTTTCTTACACATATTTTTCAAGCATAAGCATTTTGAAAATTATTACATAAACTATTTGTTAAAACAAGTTTATATAGCACCCTCAAATAAATTATAAGTGATTTATAATGGATATATAATACACCACAGAATACTAATGTACATGTTGCTACAAAACCAGCACACAAGTTAGAGTGAATGGTGTAGTTATTTCATTAAGTTAAATTGAATTGAAAATAAAAACCCTGCTTTCCACTGACCTTCAATTTTGGCATACTCAGAGATTCTTGTATAGTTGACAAGAGCAGAGTTTTCTAAACATTTTTTAATCACCTGTCTTACTTCTTCAGGTGGCACAGGTGTGACAATGTCCTTCATTAAAACCTGAAAAATGAGAGTAAAGTAAAGACATTCAGGGCTTAATCTGTCTATTTTCCAGGGGCCTATAAAGGGACCCTTTCCCATACTGACAGTCCCATTCCGTAACACAACAGAAATGCGAAACGCTATATGAATGCTGTGCACGATGAAAACTTACTGTTCCTGTTTGAGTCATCAATATGTTCACTTTTCAAAATATACTGTTACTCCGAGGGAAAGTAATTTAGTGAATTAGCATGCCTATAGTCTGCCAATAATAAATCTGGCAACTGCAAGAAAAAAAATGTCCCCGACTCACATTTAAATATCCCCTATTGACTGCCACAGGCCATTTAAAAAAATCATAGATCAAGAAGAAGAACTACATGTACATGTATATTATTGTACTGTAAGCTTCTTAACAAAACTTTAACTTGACTGTTGACACCACATTCACCATTCTATAGATAGGATTTGCTTCGCGATCCTGTCAAAAATACTACTTAAATGGCTCAAACTTCTTCTAGTGACTGTGACAGCAATATGTTAATGCATCCATTGAGAAAATACATACAGAACCAGTGCATACTATTTATTCTATCACTGCACATTGTCTTGTACATGTACATGGCGTCTGGTGATTTGTATAATAAAGCACTTACACATTCCAATAGTGACAGTGTTGTCTTAATAAAGTACTTACACATTCTAGTAGTGAAAGTGTTGCCTTAATAAAGTACTTACACATTCTAGTAGTGAAAGTGTTGCCTTAATAAAGTACTTACACGTTCTAATAGTGACAGTGTTGCCTTAAGAGCACCTTCAGGACGACCAAATGGAAAACAATATCTGCAAGTGTGAAACAGAGAAACAAAGCTTCATATTATTAAAACCATACAAAGGTGAGTAATATATACATATATATTTTTATAAATGCAGAGAAAGAAAACGTCACATGCCTCTACCGGGAATCGAACCCGAGACCTTTGGCTTGCCGGGCTATACATATGCATGTACATACAAATTTCATCTATATCACTGACATAATACATTTCATGATGTACAACACTTTTGCTAACAGCAGAGGACTCATCCCCACAAACTGGAAGGCTTTAATAGTCACACCTTCTCCCTCTTTGTATCCAGGAAGTTTGCCTTATATGGTACCATCTCCTTATATAAAGGCAGAACTCATTAATGTTCGTGCATAAATTAGACATCGTAATGCGGGTCGCATTACAACGTGTTACAAACTTTATTATTATCTTAAAACGATACATCGCACATTCACAGCAGTGGTATTTTCTGAAAGGTTATACTTTGGGCTATACTATAAAAATAGAGAAAACCCGGTTTAATTCATTTCAGTTGAGGTTTGGCCTAAATTCTGAGGTATAGCCTCTAATTTTATTTCAGTCTTATGGTAGCGTTCCAGGCAAATGGGTGAGGGAAACAACCTCATGTCTGACAACAAACAAAGGTAACATAGGACAATGACAAAATGCAAAATAAAACGCCACAACAAATTGTTTTACTGAAGGTCTATAAGGTCCGTTCCCATAGAGCAAATTTTCATCCGATCCGACACGCTCTGCCACTATCCGCCGTCGACCGACGTGATTTCAATGGGAACTGTTAAAAAATATTTCGTCCAAGCTGAGGTTGCCAGAGGCCATCCGCCAAAATCTCCATTTCTTTCGGCTATCTGCCCGTGGCGGGTCAAAGTTGAACATGCTCAACTTTCTCGTCCGACGTCGATTGATAAAAGAACTCTTTCGCGTTTAAAGTAAGAAAACGGTTGTTAGAAGGCGACGGTTTTCAACATGGCTGACAAGTCTCGAATCAAATGAGTAAATTCACATGAAATGCCATGTTTTAAGTAACTTAGAGTCTGACTTCAATCTATAATTTTCTCACCTTATACAAAACAATAAAATTCCAAACAATATAGGTATCCGTAAACTAATTCCAAACGTAACGAAAATTAGGTG
Source organism: Tonicella lineata (assembly GCA_034781015.1). NCBI lineage: Eukaryota > Metazoa > Mollusca > Polyplacophora > Chitonida > Mopaliidae > Tonicella > Tonicella lineata. The sequence continues at coordinate 2,488 of JAVFBY010196996.1, read as the reverse complement.
TTTGATAATATCTGAATCCCTGATAGCCGACAGACGCAAAACGTTCAGTGGGAACCATCAAGGTAACTTTACCCGCAAGCATAGATCCGCGATTGACCGAGCCAGATGTTTAACTTTAATTTTTGACTGCTTGTCGTGTCTGTGCGTCTCTGGTCGGATGAAAAAGTACTCTATGGGAACGGACCTTTAGAGGGAAGCAGAAATCTCTTTCCAACGACCTACATGTAGATGACACAAACAAGTTTTTTCAGTTAATTATGTGCTTCTGAAATAGTTACACAAAAAGTCAATATACCTGAAATGAGTGATTTGGTTTTCCAGTAGAATCCGTAACCTTTCTTTAATCTCATCAAACTTTTCTTTTTCAGCTAACAATACTGTTCCAATACCATCTGGCCTGTTATAATCAACAAAACAAACGTGATACATTGTTTATCATAAGGAACTACCTAAAAAAACAAAAACACAATCCATCCAAGAATTTCCATTTATTACTTGTCTCTTTGAGAAAAATAATTAGCTGAATGCATTTAAAATAAAAACTGGTCATCTTTTGAATGGTAACCCCTTCAGGACCTCTGTCACTTCAATCCAGTAGTTTGGTCCCCCAACACTGTTTACTGATGATCCCCAACACTGTTTACTGATGATCCCCAACACTGTTTACTTTTAACCTCCAACACTGTTTACAAAACAAAAGCTATTTCACAGCACTGCGGGGGCGGAACTAAATAAAAGTTGATTAGACGATAGTAGTTATCAAAACAAAATGCTTAATACACTTACAGCATTTAGTTTGGATTAATTTTGCAAGAAAGGTGGGTCATAGGGTTTGACCAGATCCTGTTAAAATTATTTTCTTTACCTGTTACCATGGACATGGGAAGCACAAAACGCGAAACTGTAATGGATGAGTGTAGGATCGATCATAATTCCGTGTTCCGCCCTTTCCAGTAAGTCATTAAGGTAGCACAGGTGTCTATGGCAGCCTCTGACACCATATCGGGCACAATACTCATCTAGAACAAATACTTGACCAGGGCTAAACCAACCCTAAAAATACAAATAAAGTACATGTAGAAGATCCACAGGTGACATGATTGATGTGTATACATATTTACATGGGTTGCATACCATTCAAGTGTCTCCTTGTGTTTTAGGCACAACATCTAGAATGCTGCTCACAAGAAAATCATGATGACAAAAACAAGCAAACAAATCTGAATGTCAAAATTTCTTTAGTCTTCAATGGGAGACTTGTAAAAGTTGGCAAGGGAGATAAGTTGGACCTTGAAGCCTGTTATATACGAAGCGTCCAGCATTAAAAAGTGACGTAATTTTATAACATCACAGATGTTTTTTTCCTGTGACATCAGCAATATGAGTCACACAGACGTTGGGTACTTTTGTTTTGTTTGTCTCACCCAAAGGTTAACTCTACACAATATTGTAATTACAACAAAATAATATTACCACCGAAAATGGCACAAAATGAAAGAAGAAAAAATAAAATCGACAAAAAAACAACAGTCGCATTTTAAAAAAATTTGCCAATATTGAAATACTGTGCCATATCAAGTAATACACTTACCAAACATGTGTATGCATCATCTAGTCGGTAGTCCAGTGTTAGAGTTTGAAGGGTTTTAAATAGATCATGGTGGTCAAAGTTACACGGGTTAGCTTGTACAAACTCGTCCAGCCCATGTTTACGTGCCCGGTCAGCATCTAGATCAACAGAAACAAAAAAACATCATTTGTAAACAAGGTTTGGAAAATAATTACTTAATTGATAAACCATAATTATTTAAAAATGGTATTTTGAATTTTTTGATTTCATACTTCAGGCCACCATGTACAAATTGTTTCTTTCTGCAGATTTTTTTTAAAGATTATTTCTCATGTAATCTAAGATAAATATACCATCTCACAAAAAATATAATAAAGCTCAAAAATATATATTGACTGTATAAGACAAAAATATATAGCGATAAAGCGTTGTTGTTAGGCTACAACACAGAGTATTCTATGTTTAGAGTGTTCAAGTGCCTGCAAAATCTTTCTTAGGATATTGCGCAATCGCAGAAAATCACTGGGTCTACATAAATGATGATTTACTCTTCACTTTTTAGTCTTCACTACTTAATTCGATGGAAAATCAAGAGGGAACCTTGTAAACCCCCCCTGCAATAGCCAAAGTCACCTGGTGTTACTTGAACCTGTGTGGTACACAGGACGGTCAGCAACCAAACTCGCTAAGGCCATAAAAAGTTAATGAATAGTTTCTCAGGCACTGCCGCATCACTTCAAAACCCCCCGCCTCAAATTTTTTTATAGCAACTGTAAAAAAAACCCCGTGTTTCTCAAGCACCGCCCGCACGGTAAAATTCAGTTTTTAATAAAATTTATTAATGTGTAAGTTTTATTCGAGATATTTCCCAAAGTAGTTGTTTCTATAAAAAAAACTTCTTTGCGGTTTTAAATCAGT
>JAVFBY010196885.1:0-11052 GCA_034781015.1 Tonicella lineata | reverse complement strand
AAAAACTTAACTTTCAGGGTAAAAAATATGTTTTTATGTAATTACCCAAAACCATCTGGTGCAGCAGGCTGAAACTACGATGGCTTCAGTTTGACCTCAAAACAGGTCACATGACAAAATATCAAAGTTCAATAACGCTCGGTTTTCAAAACAAGGCCTGAGCCAACTAGCCCCCTATAGCCAACTAGCCCCTCTCTCCCCATCTTACAAAAAAAAAACTTTTTGTGTTTTATGAAACATTTGGTTAATCGTTACAGGCACCTTTTGGTGGGTGGGTTACCCTAGTGCTTTCAGAGCTAAGGGAAGTAGATTTGTTTGTGGTGTCCTGTTTTTGCCCTGTCCTTGACTACATGTATCTTGTTTTCTCCACCCATTCGGCTGGCACCCTGTCATACAGTTGAAATACCCCTGAGCATGGTGTTAAACCACAATCAAACAAGGAGGCACCTAAAAATATTACATTTAACAGTCAGAGATAATGGAAGCCACTGTTTTTCTCAATTTTTTTTTGGTTTTGGCCAGATGAAAGTAAGAAATAAATTTGGTTTACAGAGGCGGTTGGGCGCGAGCTTCCTGATGTTCTTGTGCTCTCTGAGATGAGAAGCATCCGGAAGTAGAACATCCAATAACTTTACCGTAAAACTGCTAAAAATTGTATTGCAAAAAAATATATATATACATGTATACCATAAATATGCCCCAAAAATTTAAAAAAAAAAATACAGTAAATCTGCTAATAAAAATTAAGTTGTATTATAAAAAATGAATTACTGTCGACTTTTTTTCCCTTTGCATATCTGACTGTTTTTTTAGATATAACCGATATAACCGTTTGAGATATCCAAAATATGTTACCTATATAAAATCTGCTAGAATGTTGTATCTAATAATTTTACTGTAAAAGTTTTAAAAATAGCAGCGGTGCAACAATGACTCTGTTCACTGTTTTTGTTCCTTTCTATCTCTGACCTCTTCTGAGATATAACTGTTTGAATAACCACTTCAAGCTTTATGACAAAGCACTCTGGGCCAAGGCTGTTTTACAGCTTTACTTCAATTTGTTTTCTTCCTGTTGTTATTATAAATTTTAAAAGCAATAATATATATGAATGGAGATCGATTCTAGAAATACATGCACAAATAGTGTAAAAACTTCTTTCATTAACCCTTTTATTATTATTTCTATTGTTATGCAGCACATGTCAAAAACAAAGATACTGTTTCTTCCTCCAAACATGAAGCCAGATCAAATCACTCCAAAAATAAACAGTGTTCAGCAGATAACTCAGCCCATCCGAAGGGCCAATTTAAAAGCTGGTTACAGGCCAGAGGGTCAACTTTTGATAAAGGGGACGAAGAAAAACCTGAAAATGATGGACATACATGTAGAAATTCTCAAACTCTAGGAGGAGTAGGAGATGGGAACAAATTTCGGGTTTTGGAAAAGGGGGTGATTTGCAATGAAACTGTTCGCCACTCTGATGGAAGGGAGACAAATTTTCTTCGACTGAATAGCGCCCGTAGTGTTGAATGCGCCACACCAGATCCAGGCTGGAGCAAAGACCAGGTGCTGGGATCCAGCTCAAGCAGATCAGATCAGTTGAGTTGCGTTGGTTTGGTTTCTCCAGGAAGTGAACATTTAAGAATTAAAGTTGACACTGTCGGTCCAGTTCAGGTTGTAAAGCCAGCCAGCAGCCCAGACTTATGTTATAACCCAAACCAGTATGAGACACTAGCAGATGAAATAATTACCAGAGTGAAACAAACCCTGGATTTGAAAAGTGACAACGTTGGCAAGAAGTTGCTCCTGGGAGCTAATAATGGCATTGCTACTAATCCAGATGCCATTGTAGGTACACATAGCAGCCAAGCCAGTAATACATCTCCAATGTCTAGTATGTCCAATCATAACTGTCCCAACTGCCAACAGCTTATGGTAAGTCTATAAAATAGGGCCCCACATGGGGAGATGGGTGATGTCGTCATATAGGTGAAATACCTCTACGCACGGTGTTAAACACCAAGCAATCAATCATTGAACTGTAGCTGACACCGTCATTGGTGAAGTAAAAATAAATAAAGGTGACGTAAGAATATCCTTTGATGTCATCTTTTTGATGAAATAACTGTTTGTTTTTTTTTCCACTTAATGTTCAGCCAGTACCATTCAGATGGACAAACCCAAGCCAGCTTAGCAAAAGGAGCCCGGTTGTAAGCCACCTCTGAAGTAGGTGCAAGTTAAGCCAGCTTAAGTTTGAATGGGGTATAAGTAATACATGTATAACCATAGTAGCCTACTCGCCCTACTGTATAGTCTGGCTGCATTCAAATTAGTATTCATATGTGGCCTTGATACAAGTAAGATAGTACAGTATGTTAGTTAAGAAAACTGAGAATATACATTTAACAAATTAATGAAGTACAGCTTTGGGATCTGTGTGATGACAATATCAATTTTTTTAATTTTAATTTATTTTCAGTTTAAGTTATTATAATTCTTAACTGCGCACATTGATATTATTTACAGTTAGCTCCTCACCATGAGCCCATGTTGGTGATTCCGTGTGGTCATACAGTGTGTGATAGCTGTATGAAGGGGAGGTCATTCTGTCCAGCCTGTCAGAGCCCTCTAACATCATGCATGGGAAACCTTATGCTCCAACAAATTATTGAAGGCTTTCAACGCCAGAGGCTGATCAAGGATCAACTCAGTAAAACTAATACGGCTATGCAGAGTTATCAGCCCTTGCTTTATTCTGAAAAAGGTCAGTGTGATGTAAACTACATTTATTAAACTATAAAAGAATTTTTGTGTGTGTGTGATGTATGGTTTAAAGCTGGAATTACATGTAGATCTGAGTCATCTCAGGGTATCTCGCTTAAATCTCAGTTCGTCTTACTTGGATCATAGTGTCTCACTTTATCTTGGGGTACATGTATCTACTGTAGCTTCAATATCACTGGTCCCTCTGGGTTAAAACAGTATGATGTTTCGAGCAGTTAACATATTGACCAAACAGTAATTTTTCAACAGAACATTTATATAACATTTCACATTTCAGTTGTGTGCTGTTTATTTACCGTTGCATACATGCGGGGGGTTGGGCGGTAGCTTCCTGATGCCCTTGTGCTGTCTTGAGCTAAGGAGCATCAGGAGGTAAACTTTTAAGCGGGTATCTTTTTTTCCCCTGTCTGTTACCAGTGTTTTCAATGGTGGTTTCCTCCACCCATTGGGCAGGCACGCTGTCTTAAAGGTGAAATACCCTTGAGTATGGCATTTAACCCCAATCAATCAATCATTAATCAATCAATATCATTGTGCCTTGATGGGGATCGCCAGCGGTAAACAAGGGAGATAACTATGTCACCGATATGACAGGCAGCGCCAAATACGTCATTGACTAACAATAGCATGATATGAATATTCAATGGAATACTATTGTTGGTCAATGATATAGACGGCGCTACCTGTTACAAGGGTGAAATGGTTATCTCCCTTTTTAGCCACTGGCGATCCCCATTGGATCTCCTGGTTTTACTTGGATCTCAGTGATGTCTCACATGGATATTAGTGTGTTTCACTGGAGTCTTTTTTTTTTCTCACTTGCCGGTGTTTTGCTTGGATTTCCGGGTTCATGTACAATGTATCTCACTTGGATCTTCTTGGACATTTATCTCACTAACATGTAGATCTTAGGTTGCTCACATGGATATCAGGGTACATGTATGATGTATCTCAATTGAATCTCAGTTATCTCACTTGGATATGAGAGTGTCTCATGCACTTGGATCCAGTGGTGTGTCACTTAGATTTCACTTGGATCTCAGGACTCCTCACTGCCTCACTTGGACCACAGTTACTTAATTGAATTTTTGGGTGTCTCATTTGGATATCAGAGTGTCTCACTTGGATCTCGGGGTGTCTCACTTCGATCTCAATCTCAGGGTATCTCATGTGTTTCACTTGGATTTCAGGGGTTTTACTTAGATTTCATTATGTCTTACTTGGGTCCAATGACTTCTCACATTATAGATGTGTGTTTGGTAACCCGAAAATTGCTGCAGGGACAATTACTCTGAAATAAACAACATTTTCACCGGTAACAATTGCTCCGATAACAATTGCTCCAGCGACAAATGCCTCGGCAACATTTGCTCGGACGACAGACAATTGCTCCAATGACAATTGCTTGAGCGACATTTGCTCCAGCGACATTTGCTCCGGTAACATTTGTTAAGGCGACATTTGCTCCGACGATAAATGCTCAGAATACAGATTGTATGTAGATTCTACGTGGGTGGCTAAAGAGGGGAAAATACAAAAATTAAATATTAAACATATCAAATAGGCCCTCCACAAAATTGCTCTTTAGCTTACAGAGAATTGACTCTCATCAGCCACATGTATCACCCATGATGGTACCAGTACGGTCAATATTCGGACCGTAGCAATTGTCGCCAGAGAACTTGTTGCGGAGCAATTGTCGCCGTAGCAATTGTCGCCGATGCAAACGTTGCCGAAGTAAATGTTGCCTGACCAATTGTCAATATGATGGTCAATATTGGGACTGTAGCAATTGTCGCCAGATAAATTGTTGCCAGAGCAACAGTCGCCGTAGCAAATGTTGCCTGAGCAAATGTCGCCTCAGCAATTGTCGCTAGAACAATTGTTTCGGAAAACGGGGAGCAATTTTCGAGGATTCATGTGTCTCACTAAAAGAGGGCCACAAGTTCAGAGTTTCTTAATAGGATCTCAGTGTCTTGCTTGAATCTCAGGGTGAGGAACAAGGTTTGTCCACACTTTGTCAAACATTTTTTTCCTTTCCAGACATTGACTATTCAGAATTATACAGCAACTTGAAGATAAGACACGAAGTCCTTACTCAGGAATCTTCAAGTTAACACAAACAAGTCAGCGAATGTACGCAAAATGTCCATAAGCAACGCAAACAAATTGAGAACATTGAAAGAGAGGAAACTAAACTGACAAATGAAATCTCAGAATTGACCTCCAGACTCAAAGACCTCAAGAGCCATAGGTCAGAATATAAGGTCAAGGCCACAGAACTAGGTCAGAAGAAAGAAGATATGGTCAGACAGCTTCATCTCATTGAAAATACGTTATCAAATGTGGAGAGTCAAATGGAAAAAGTTAGTGTCATTTTTAGACATTCTTTTGATTTTACTAAGAAAATCAGGGGCCGATTCCACAAAGCAATTTCTGACTTTAGTCAAAATATTAAATTACCAATGTTATATGTTTGCCTCGATTATTTCAGGCGGTTTTGGTTTGCATATAGGCTAAGTGTGATAGAGAAATTAATATACAAATATAAACTTCCTAAAAAAAAAATAATAAGCCTTTGGAGGCAGTATCTAATTTTGGCTTAAGTCAGAAATTGTTTTGAGGAATCCGGGCCCAGATGCTTAATTACAATAGAGACTTCACTTTGTTTGTCTGTAACAAGTCATGTGATCAATTCTTTGGCATGTCAGACTTTAGGCTTGATACAAATTTTGTTTTCACCCGGCCGGGATTGTTTAAAAGTGTATTAACTTTCAGTTAAGCTTAAATGAATGCCATTACAATTCAACAATGGTTTTATTAAACTTTTGAACAACCGGCTCATGGTGCTCATTATAAAGAATAATGGCAATGTGACCACATGTCACGCGACGTTAGAGAGACAACTGTTAGCCAGATGTTAGACTTAAAAAAAAAAGTAATAAGTAATAAAAAAAATTTAATTTAATTTTTAACTAGAGCCTAAAGGTTTATATATATGGCGATTGGCTGTCTTGACAAAAATAATGCAATTTGGAACTGATAATCTAACTTCTGAGAGACACAGTTACCTAAAATTTTTAGTTTTTCTTAACTACACTATCACACATAAAAATATAAAAATAAAAATACAACTTAAGTTATCAATAAAAGTTTCTTATATTTTTTTTATGAGAAAGAAAACTTATCAGAGGAAAATGTTTGCTTTCGGCTGACTCTCGAATTATCTTGCCTATTTATCAATTCTAAACTAAACCAAGCTAACAAAAGAATCTTCCGAAGCGATAAATATCATTTACACTCACTTTATTTGATAATTCCCCTCGTGATTCATGATGAGAAATGTTATATAAGTAAACTATCATCTAGAACAACTTTAGTGTGTACATCGGTATGTCAAATATAAATATAACAGACATTATTCGTGTATCTATTGTTCTCTGCTTGTGGGTTATGGTTAAAGGCAACTGTAAGCTATTGTCATATAATCGCAGATGCCTGGAGAATGCAAGGTATTCGAAAAAACTCTATGGAGGTTTCAATTTATTTGCCTACATTTGGGCGAGACAGCCCTTCAGTCCTTTTTAATCACTGATTCACAGATAGTGTACCAAACGTCAAATGAGCTTTAATTTAAATATTTAACCCGTCTTACACGCACAATACAATAATTCACACTTGTACATGTATATATCATATAGCATTATAAAGTCACTTAAATTTACTTTTAAGTAATAATTCAATTAAAACTATTTCCCAAGACGTATGCTAGGCGGCCAATTGGTAGCCTAATACTCCTTCCAGTAAAATTAAAACAACCAAGCGATCCCTATAGCCTACATGGCTGGTTGCCATATAAAAAGGGAATAGAGGGAATTAAACCGGCGACCATTAGATTAGCAGTCGCACGCTCTAATCATCACATCAAAGCTAAGGAAAATTCGGCTTATTTTTTTATGTCAATATTGCGTGTTAAGTGACGTCATATTTCTGGAGCAATGAATGCATGGCTAACAGTTCTCTCTTTAAACGTGTCTCCACACGTCCCTGCAACATGACTTATTCACTTGGTTGAGCGCCATTGGGTCAAGTTACAGAGTGGACCTGCTTTCAGTTAATAGGTCCATGTAGGCCTACATGTATATGAGGAAGTCATTTAATGTGACTATGGCTATTGCATGGGTGGTTTTTAAAATGTACCTGGTTAATTCCCAGTTTTCCACCAGATTAAGTATGGCAGAGTACGACGTTAAACACCAATCAAACAAACAATGGGTTGAGTGTCTTCACTATCGATATTCTAGTAGCAAGGCACATTTTGTTCAAAACATTTATTGTAAAGGAGTGAACCTTGAACATGACATTCAACTCCAAGAGCGGGTGCTTGGGGAGAAAGTGGATTTTTTTTTTTGTGGTGTCGTTTTTCCTTTTTTCTTTCCATTTTTCTGTCCCGTCTTTTATGTTGCCAGTGACGTGAACGGTGGATTCCTCCACGTTGTCATATAGGTAAAATACCCCTGAGTACGGCATTAAACCCCAAGCCAATAAACAAGTACCCCAGTAAGGGAATGAAGGTTATTTGTCATCCAGGTAGCCTGTAGTAAATATAAAATAAGTCGAGAAAACTTTCAATCTTTTCAACTGGACTAAACGGTTCAACATAAGTAGGCTACCAACACTGCACTAGTAGCTTTCAGCAGGGTACTGTATGAGTAACATAGCAAAATATACATAATTATATATTTTTCAAAAGTAATTCACACTAGCACATTGAAGATGATTAATTAAAAACCGACCAATCACCATGTTCTAAATTAACTCTCAGAGATAAAATTTCAATGTAGGCTTACTTGAACTTGAGTAGTCCTTCATGAGTTAACATCCCGAGAAGCAGGAGCTTAGCCATAAACTGAAAGTAGGGTGTCCAAAATGACCATTTTCCTTTACTTTTTAAGAAACTGGGTGTCCAATTTTTTCATAATTTCCCTATCTCCTGCATGTTAAACTAAAAGATTCTTAAAACAGGGGGTCCAAATGAGACAATTGTTCAATTCAGGGTGTCCAATTGGACGGGTGGACGGGTGTCTGGCTAACCCTATGCCGAGAAGACAACATATAAGTAATTGTATATGGGCCTACATGTACATGTAACTACATGTTAACCACTCTATATTTAAAGGCCAAGGACGCAATCAAAGCAAATCCATTTAGGTGCGCTATTGGCTTTCCTTTATATTTTCTAGGTAGAACAGCACATGATCATCATCTCAAGACTTTCTATTTTAACATGTGTTCCTGGGTTCTGTAGATGATAAGTAAAGCAAAAAAGTGTGTGAAAAGCCGTTAGCGCACCTTATTCAAACACCCCTATTAAAGCACAATGTTAAACGCACTGCAGTCACCCTGTCTTGGTCTAAAATGAAAGAGACAGGATTATTTTAGTAGTCAGAAGTGTAACATTGAGTTATGACAGTATCCCAGTGTTGTCCTTTATAAGAGGCATTGGGAGCACCAAATATGATGCTATGCCTATGGTGGAAGGAATTTTGTCTCCAGAACTTTCCTGGTTGTCTGGTGGGAAGTCTGCAGTAAGGCATGTTACAGCATGGGGTGTCAGTTTACATTCTCTGTACATAGTCTGTGTGTTGGCCACTCTAACCTTTCCCCTGTAGCAATTTCACTAATCTGTCATCTTCACTCTCTTGTTTGTTGATAGCAAGTCTCAGTTCCTTGTCAAGTCACCAGCTGTCCACATCACATCAACTACATTTACATGTACATAACTTTTGTATAATATGTAGTCTGATCAGTAGTTTTTGGAAAAAACAATTATCGAGAATGCCCTTTTCTGAACTTTCCATATTAATCTGATAGTTTTTGTCCCTTCCCTACATTGTACAGTATAGTTAAATTCTAAGTTAACATGCTGATCTGATTGTGATCTCGCCCTAATCAGACCTGAGGTCAGGGTGATGTCTAGCTATGGGGCCCTGTTCCATAAAAATTGGTTGGGTGGTTTCTAGGGCCAGTGATTGCGGAAAACGGACGGAATTCGCGGAATCACGTACCTGAAAGGGAATTTGCATCTTGAAATGAAAATTTGAATTTTTCTTCTAAAATTGCAGCTTAACCTGTAAAGAACAGTATTTGTCTGTGAACGGCTGTGAAGAAGTTTGTTTCACTTTCCAAACCTAGTTCAGTTATTTTAGGCCCTATAAAGTATCCCAGATATAATCATATAGCATAAATAGGAACGTCATTGGAATAACATCTTGTAAAATCTCAGTTCTTGGTGCATTCTATAAATAAAGCCACGTGGCATAAAATTCAATTTTTTTGCTATCTTGCGTACTACGTCATCATTTCCTGCTAAACATTGAATGACGTCTTATCGATTTTTACTTGCTTGATGTAAGGCTATGTGAATCGATCTTATACATGTAATTGGGTCAGCGCTTCCAGTAGCTTATAAATCAGCTCAGAGACATTATTTGCTGTTGTTGGCATTATGATTTGCCACTTAATTGTCAGAATTAATAAATAAAAAGCAAACAAACATAGCCTAATATACGGGCTACGCTTCCAGCAATAAATGAGCATTGACTTTTCGCTTACTGACTTAAGCACGTGCACTTATACAGGGCGACCAAACCAAAGTCACCTATCTCTCTAGTGACGGCCGCTAGCTTAGCGATCGAATCATTTTAAAAAATGATTCATATTACCACGGGAGTATTTTATTCTAGGGTATTGACATTGAAACGGAAACGGATTTTGTAACTTTTTGAAACGGAAAATCACTGGGCCTATACCCGTTTACGGATAGTATTTTTTAGTTTTAACTGTGATTTATTGATCTTTTACACTCATTCTCCATCAAAAGAAATCCCTCTATCTTTTTTTTTAAGTGACGGACCAATTCTACAACGGCTCCAATATGTTTAGTTAATTCTAAACTTCCACAAGTTCTACTTAACCCAGAAAGTTGGGAGTTGAATTAACAAAAAGCCTCTAATTTCTGGTTCTCGGGTTACTAGCCTACAAAAATTACGCACACTGTCTATTTGAAGGCTAAGTACTCAAATGCAAAAGCGAACAGCTGAGATTGAGAGAGTAAACACAAACAATTTTGTCTATTGACAACAAAAAGGCAGAATTATTTCTCAACGTAACGCTTTGTAACACCTGTTTTTCTAGACAAAATAATCAGTAAAATTCGGAGGTAGTTTGATTGAGAAGTGAAACTGTGGACTCCTCGTGGCGTCGTTCTGCACGCTTTGAATATCCCTCCTCCAATGTCATGTGGACTCTCAAACCAATCACGTGCCACTTGCTAAGGGGTCGTATACTCTTTACAAACCATCAAAATCTGTCAAAATGATTTAGACGTATAATTCATATTATCTGCTTTTCATTTGATGAATAAAGGAAATTTAATTTAAAAATGCACTATAAAAAATATTTCCCACCTCCTCCCCCACATAAAAAAACGTTAATGATCATTTTAATCCTATTCCTTTTTTCAAATTCTCCCAACATCAATGTTCAAGTTCAAGTTTTCATCTAACCTTACCGCAAACATCATTAGAAATACTAACTTTGCTGTAACATTAAACAAAAGCATCTCTTACAAAAGCTCAACTGCTGGATGACGCCAGTTATTAAATGGCAAAAAGTTAAAGCCCTTTTTGCAGTCATTGATTTGTGTACGATATTTTTTTTATTGTTGTAAGCGACTATATCTGAATCATCTTCATCCAGGGTTGGAAGAAAAATGTTTTTTGACATCTGACGATTTTTTGGTAACGTGGACAGTCGTCGTCAGCGGTAAGACTAAGGCGTAAGGGCAATCTATGTCAAATAACCCAAATAAACAACAACAATCGAACAAGTAAAATGTTAGATAACAATAACAGCTAATCAGCTGTTGTCTGCGTGTAATTTATTCCAATCTGTACTGTAGGGCGTACTGGGAGTACTGCTGTAAATCAGTTTTAGCCTGGTTTGTCAACCGAATGTCTGAATGATTACATTTTTAAAATAGCAAACTAACATCTAGCACAATACTAGGGCCTAACCTTACGGTTGGCCCTACAAGACCTCAAATTCAATCTAAACTGTGGTGAAAGTTAAAAGTCGTTCCTGCGCTACTTGCGCTCCTCTAACAACTATGACTGAATTTTCTTTGAATTTTTTCCTATACATTGCATACAGTAATTAGTATTTCACTTACCTATAATTTTTTCTGTTTGACTTGAAAGTGTCAA
>JAVFBY010196774.1:0-11055 GCA_034781015.1 Tonicella lineata | reverse complement strand
TTTTAAAAGTAGGGACAAAAAGGGTTTTAGGGACAAAAAGTGTTTATAAAGTGTTTTGATTTGAAACACTTAAGCTTTGAGTGTACGTTAAAGGGCTATATTTTGAAACATTTAAGTGTTTTTACTGAGAAGTGTTCAAGTTAAAAGTGGGGACAAAAAGTGTTTATAAAGTGTTTAAATATTTTTTATAGTGTATCTGTATGGTATTTTTTATACTTAGTTAAGCCAGAAATTGCTTTGTGGAATAGGCCCCATGCAACTATTGTGTATTAAGTATACAGGCGACATAATATGAGCATGGTCGCTTTATGTGAAACGACAACTTATTGGTAATTTTTAATAGGCCTGCATAAGACTGTTATTAAAATATTTTGCGGAAATTTTAAAGGATAAACCGTATTGAACACAAGCAAGTTTACAGAGAGTTGAATAAAATGAACTATATAAATCAATACACAATTTAAAAAGAACAATATTGAGTTATTGTCTAAACAGTACATATATAGTGAACGCGGTTCGATTCCCGTGAATGGGTTCAATGTAAACTACATACGTCGAAGAGGGTGTAATCCTCAAATAAAGGAAATACAGTTATATATGCTTGAATGTGTAATGTTAAGTTATTTGTGCGCAGTTAGTCGTACACATTGCAGTCATATATGTTGTCAATACAGGCGGCAACACTAGAACTCCGTTTTTACCGGGATAAATTGACCCACATATTCAAATAATAAAAAATGAGAAAAAACAGAGATACAGCGTAACGATATAGTAAATGGCTATACACGAAGATAACGAGGTATGAACATAAGCATAGTGCCAATCTGATTAAAATTATATCTAATTATCTATATTAGCTCCCTGGTATAGTATTGTCGCAATATAGATCTGACCACATACTATAGCAAACAGTGTTCAATGACGTCAACTAGCGTGAGGTTCAAGAAAGGTCACCGTTTAAATTGTCCAATGAAAAATCAGATAGCTGGAAGCATAGACGCTTTTAATCTAGGGCAGTCCCAGGGGAATCCCCTATTCACACACCTTGGATTGGTAGGCGGCCCTCTGATTGGTCGGCCAATGGATATCATTATTTTCAGAAATATAGGGTCTTTCATTTTACATTTTGTCTATATTTCCTAGTAAAATTTAGTTGACAGCGGGTCGCACGTGACTTCTGACTAACATTATGAACAGAAGGGATAAACGAAAACTAATGACAGATCTTGCAAGAAATTTGAGCATGAAGCAAACAAGATCGAAAAAAGCTGTAAATTAAACGTTCTAAAAAATTAACAAGACAGGAAACGCACTTTGAACCAGACTTTATAGAAGCTATATATGGGTCCATTGTCTAAAATGTAAAGCTAAAAAAAAAAAAAAACCTGCTTTCAAGTCATTTTATAACGGAGTTTATATTAGCTTCCTTCAATAATTTAAATTTTACAAATAAATTGAATTGAATAATTTAAGCACGTTGTATGTCGCAAGCAATAAACTTGAATAAAATATATTGACATGCAGGGAATATATTTTAAATAGACCACCCGCTATACTAGAGTTGTACATCGAATGCATAATCGATAAAACACACTTCCCCCAAACTTGTAATATTTCCACATGAGTGAGTATATGGCAGAAAATTTGAATAAATGCTAACATGTTTGTCCGTCCAGGCGTAAAATTCGGTATATATACAAATCCATAAACATGAAAAATATGTAAAATGTTACGTATGCCTCAACCGAAAACATACAGCAATAACTGCAACACGTGTCAGACAAACAATGTGAAATAGATCAGTCTGACGTGGCAGATGAAATAAACTATGACGTCACAAACACAATGTACAATTCAATCGCCTTCACTGGCACATTCATCCCGTTTTCGGAAAAATCCGTCATCAGTCGTACTTTCGCGGAAAGTGATCGTTACAGCGTCCTGTGTAACATCAGTTATAAACACTTGATCTAGCACTGGTTTCACTTCAGCCGGAGGTGACCAATAGTTTTTAATTTCCATTTCTGAATCGTGCTTGTTTTCTGGTATTAATTTGGGTGGGGGTGGGAAGGAGTCTTGTGACAGATCGTCCAAAGGGCTGTCAGGAGTGTCAATCAGCCCAGCACCCCACATTGTCTTTACACCGTTATGGTGATGCCCAGAAAATGGGCTCCCATCAAAATCACTTCGGTTTTTTTCTAAAGTCGGGGGTTGGTTATTGTCTTTTCTGGAGGGCGAGAGACTCAGATTCAGGGGAGAGAGATTTGGGGGGCCCCTGGGCGGAGATGTGTGATTCGGTCTCCTCATGGGAAACGACGCTGATAACATAAATCCACGAGTTTTTTTCAGGCCACAACTCCCAAGGGGTCTCCCAACGGGTCTTCCACGAGAACTGCCCCTAGGTCGACCCCGTGGCCTACCGGTACCTACTATTTTCACAGGGGCCAAAGGGGATTTTGGGGGCCTCCCAGGCCTCCGCTTCACTAAACCAGGCGGTAAATTAGCAGCTAGGCCAAAATGTGATTTGCCCATACCGTAAGGGGCTGGAAAAAGCGAAGGACTTTTTGGTGATGGTAATTTACCCATGGCTTTTAGCGCGGCTGCTTGTTCCAGTCTTTTCTGTATTGTGGCTGCCGAGGGTGGTCGACCAGGGAGTTTCTTCGGTGTTGGTACAATAGCTGGCCCGGGAGACAGAACACTATGACTGGCCAAATTCGCCTGTATTCCCTCATTGCGCCGGGCGAGTTCTGTTCGACTCCTCTCCTCCCCGTCCCTTTCGTCGTCAGAATTATCTCCCGTGTCATCTGTGGTCGAATCCTGAATTATAGGAAGAAAATATACATATTATAGAAGCTTTTTGTCGCAAAATATTGGAAAAAAAAAAAAAATTTAAGGCCGTAAAAATTCGGATAAAGAACCGAATTTATTAGCTAAAATAAAGCAAAACTGCGTATTTAGCCATACCGTATAACACAGAAAATAAATTATTAGGCCAACTTACCCCGGATTTGAATCTTTTTGGCTTTGGACCTCTCTTTAATGGGATAATATCTCTCTCGTGTAGACTAAAAATAAAGAAAATTGGTTAGCATAATAATAACAAATGTCCAAGTGAATTTATAAGGGTATGAGGTGCGCGAGAATAGCTGGTTAATAATACGCAGTTATAGCCCGCTTATGTTAAGCTATAGGCTGCAGGCTTACCTCGTGTTGAAAGCTTCGATTAACCGGGCGTCCAGTATATTTTCCTCGGGCTCCCATGTATTATATCTGTGGGTGAGAACAAGGCGATATTTTAGCAGGTAATTCGCCACAAAATCGGTCGTAAATAAAATTTAGAGGAAGTATATGAACGGATAAAATCAGGGTCTACTTACTTCGGCGACCAGCCCTTCCATTTCACAAAGTACTCGATCTTCCCCTACAAAACGAGACAAGCAGGCATGAGAGAGCGTTACACAGTCCACACTTCAAAATGGGCGATGTCTGAGAAAACAACAACTTATCCACCTACCTTACGTATCCTCTTTTTCTGAATACCTTCCGCGGCAAAAACTCGTTCTCCCATCTCCGCCAGTTCCATGACTTGGGTGGGAAAACGTTAAAATTCACTGGCTTTGTCGTTCAGCAGGGAATCCCGACCAGCGAAGACATTGCTTCTATCCCATAATACTCTATCGCTGACGTCACCTGTGTCATTTTCGCCTATGTTAACAGCATAGAGCCGAATGAAACTCACAACAGCGCGAGGTCAGAGCTCTCTAGACCATTGTATGTTTCACTCAGGGTCTAGAGGATCTACTGTATATCGACCGTGGAGAATTTACCCTCGTTCCCTCCTGTTTTGACATTTTTGTCTGTAGAACAACAAAATTGTGTACATGTTATTTTGTGTTAATTTGCGTATAACCGAAGCCAAGCTTGATTTATTCTTGGCGTTGATGAAACCACCTTATATTGAAATATTTATCCAATATCCACACAAACTACGTCAATATTCGGCTATTTATATTTCACAAGGATTATACATGATTACGTATAGCCTATATGAGTATACGACTTTAAATTTTATTTTTCTCTAAATCGATTAAATATAGCCTATATAGGGATTATATACTCTGCCTTAGCTATACTACGAATCAGCGTTAGCTATGTGTTCATACGTTATTATTTAAAATATCTTCAAATTTAAAAAAAGAAATACAAGAAGAATATCATATATAATCTAACATTTTTTAATGTGGACGGATATATAGGCCTACATTTTCCGTATTGTTTAAGAGAGTCTGCGGAATATTACAAATAGTAACAACATAATTTATAGGATTAGCTATATAATTAATTGACAATCATTTTGAAGTAACCAGGTCACCGCTATCCATTTTTATAAATATATTTTTCACCACAAAAACAACAATTTTATTTCACGTACGTGCTTGCATTTATGCCCTCAGTCAAATACATGAATTACTTGACAATAGCTTAGAACGTGAACATGTGTATGGGTCTCAAATGTTTTAACCTTAGTCCAGCTTAGATGGAATAAAGAAATAAATAATAAACGCCTTGTTAACAATTAGATGTATTTAAAATTAATAAATGCCAAATTAATATATTAATTGCACTCGTTTATTATTAATTTCTAATTTTTGCTTCCAAAATTAAATGCATGAAATAACTTAATAAATATTCATGTATATGTATTTGACTGATACACAGACAATGATACAAACTATAACGAATGCTTCTTATTGCATCTCGAATCCCATGAATTGGGATTAGTTATAGATGTATTTAATTTTATTTCCCATAAACTACAGCCGGCCAAACCTGGAATGTTCTGTATATAGGCTAATTGGAATAATACCAAACTGTTCAACAGCTAAATACATAGAGGCCGTAAAATGATTATAGGCCTACTGCTTTAACATGCAGAATATTCTCTTCTTTGGTAAAGTAAATATAGCATCACGTTATATTCTATTTCTCTATTACCCTCAAACACATGTATTAATATCATAGATAGTTGGGATTGTTTTTAAAGCACTACAAAACTATGTACTATAACATGATACGCATCTTAAAGAATTGATAATACTGTAATCTAAAGACTAAAACATATAAGCTTATAGTTTAGTAATGTCTTTATAACTATAAACAGTCAGCAGTTCTGAGTATATATGAATGTCACGCACTAATTACCAAACAATTATGTCTTTATTTAAAATAAGCCGTGAGACATTTTGATAAACCTTTCATGAGGGTAATAAACAATAATGCATTTTACTTAAAAAGAGCAAACACCATGATTTTGGGAAAAATGTACATACTCGAGAAGGAAAATCCAGCTCATGGGCTGATTTTCCCTTCTCTCGAGTGAGAATTGTCACCCACAATTATGTATGTGATGTTTTGTTATTTCTTTACGCATATACTTCTCGTATACTAGTTTATATTTAAGTATAAAATAACTATATGAGAGCATTATTATGAAATTATGATAAAACGTATTTTGACTATACATAAATGATCATAAAACGAATTATGAATACCAAAAAAATTACGAGAAAAAGAATTGTGAGAACATAATCTATGAGAAAACGAATTTTGAATAGATAAATTACGAGAAAAAGAATTATGAATATATAAAAATTACGAGAAAACGAATTGTTAGAACAATGACTATGAGAAAACAAATTGTGAATACATAATTTATGATTAAACGAATTACAAATACATAACAATTACGAGGAAACGAACTGTGAATACATAAATTACTGGAAAACGAATTGTGAATACATTAATTACGTATAAGAAAAAACATTTGTGAGAACATACATAATGAGAAAACGAATGAAGAGAACATACATTAAAAGAAATTAAAAGCTTAATAATTTATAAGAAAACAAATTGTGAGAACATAAATCATGATACAACAAATGCGGTAAATTATGAAAAAATTAAGTAAATCTTGAGAACATAATTTATAATAAAACGAATTATGCATACATAAAATTACAAGAAAATGAATTGTGAGAACATGCATTATGATAAAACGAATTGTGGATAAATAAATTATAAGAAAATTAAAGGTGAGAACATAAAAACATTATGAGAAAACTAACTGCGAGAACATAAAATATGAGAAAACCAAATTGTGAAAACATACATTAGGAGAAAACGAAAAGTGAGAACATACATAATGAGAAAACGAATGGCGAGAACATGCATTAGGAGAAATCAAAAGATGAAAACATAATAATTAATAAGAAAACATATTGTGAGAACATAAATCAGTGTACAACAAAATGTGGTAAATTATGTTAGAATAAATCTTGAGAACATAATTTATAATAAAACGAATTATGAATACATCAACTATGAGAAAACGAATTGTGAATACATAAACTATGAGAAAACGAATTGTGAATACATAAACTATGAGAAAACGAATTGTGAATACATAAAACATTATGAGAAAATGAACTGTGAAAACATAAAAAAAAACATTACGAGAAAACAAACTGCGAAAGCATAGATTATGAGAAAGCGAATGGTGGGGACATACATTAGGAGAAAATGAGTGATGAGAACATGCATAAGAAGAAATTAAAAGATGAAAACATAATAATTTATAAGAAAACAAATTTTCAGAGCATAAATCAGTTTACAAGAAATATGGTAAATTATGACAGAATAATTCGTGAGAACATAATTGGTTATAAAACGAATTGTGAATACATAAACTATGAGAAAACAAATTGTGAACAAATTGTGAGAACATAAATTATGAGAAAATGAAAGGTGAAAACATAATAATTTATAAGAAAACAAAATTTAGGATCCTAAATCCTGATACAACAAATGTGAGAAGGTAAATTATGAATAAAATAAATCGCAAGAACATAAATTATGGTAAAACCAATTATGAATACATAAAAATACGAGAAAAAGAATTGTGAGACCATAAATTGTGAGAAAACGAATTATGAATACATAAAACATTATAAGAAAACTATTTTTGAATACCTTAAACATTATTTATGAGAAAGTGAATACAAAAATTAAGAGTAAACGAATTGTGAATATATAAATTATGAGAAAACGAATTGTGAATACATAAAACATTATGAGAAAACGCATTGTGATAACATAAATTATGAGAACACGATTTATGAATGCAAAGAACATGATGAAAAAACGAATTGTGAATTCATAAATTACGAGAAAACGAATTCTGAATACATAAAACATTATGAGAAAATGAACTGTGAAAAAATAAAATACATCACGAGAAAACAAACTGCGATAACATAAATTATGAGAAAACGAATGGTGGGAACAGACATTAGGAGAAAACGAATGATGAGAACATGCATAATGAGAAATTAAAAGAAAAAACATAATAATTTATAAGAAAACAAATTGTGAGAACATAAATCAGTATACAATAAATGTGGTAAATTATGTCAAAATAAATCGTGAGAACATAATTTATAATAAAACGAATTGTGACAACATAAATTATGAGAAAACATATTGTAAATACATAAATTATGAGAAAACAAAGTGTGAGAACATAAATTATGAGAAAATGAAAGGTGAAAGCATAATAATTTATAAGCAAACAAATTTTGAGATCCTAAATCCTGATACTACAAATGTGAGAAGGTAAACTATGAAAAAATAAATCGTAAGAACATGAATTATGATAAAACCAATTATGAAAACATAAAAATACGAGAAAAGGAATTGTGAGAAAATAAATTGTGCGAAAACGAATTGCGAATACATAAAATATGAGAAAACGAATTATGAATACATAAAACATAATGAGAAAACGAATTGTGAGAACATAAATTATGAGAAAACGATTTATGAATACATAAAACATAATGAGAAAACGAATTGTGAATACATAAATTACGAGAAAACGAATTGTGAATACATAAATTATGGGAAAACACATTGCGAAAACATTAGTTATACGAGAAAATGAAGGGTGAAAACATAATAATTTATAAGATAACAAATTGTGAGAACATAAATCCTGATACAATAAATGTGAGAAGGTAAATTATGAAAAAAATAAATCGTGAGAATATGATTATTAGAAAGTAATTAAAAAAAAAGTTAATTATGAGAAAGTAACTTGTGTGAAATTCGAAAAGAAAATACATTCAATTGTCTGTAACTGATGTCACATGATGAGTTATTATACATGCATATGAAGGAATACGCTACCAGGTACATTATATATGAGCAATACTTCAGAATCTGCATACATGCAAATATAAATTAATTTATAAACATACATCTGCTTGGAATACAATTCCCTTCGCAACAGGGCATTTATATCAGCTTTGCTACTCCACTCGTTGATCAACAAGCGAAATCCGGTTGAACAATATACGTATGCTCGTAGAAAGCGACCATTTCTATAGCATTTTTAAAAGTCGCCCCAAAATAACGAGATTTTATTCCCGTCTTTATTTGAAGTTTATGGAATCAATACCAAAATTCTGTAGCCCAAAATTGTCAATAGTCGTACCGAAATAACGAGATTTGATTCCCCTCTATATTTGAAGATTATGGAATCTATGCCAAAGTTCTGGTCCAAAATTGACAATATATATAGTAGTCCCAAAATTATGAGATTTTATTCCCCTCTTTATTTGAAGTTAATGGAACCTATGCCAAAATTCTGTAGCCCAAAATTGAGTACATCATATAAACAGAAGGTTTGATGGGATAGAAATGGGTGAAGGTCAGGCCACTTTATGAGATTATCTTATTTGTGGCTGCAACAAAGAGCGTTTAATGGGATGGTCTTTATATAAAGGAAATATATGGACATTTTGATTCATCTTAATGTTAATGATTCATCAAAATGTTAAAATAACACCATCGCACAAAATTAGGTTTTATCAACAAATTGTTGTTAATTCGCCAGAGAATTAAAAGAGATAATCTACATTGAAACAATTTTTTTTATGGGCAATAGCACGATCCAGCAGAAATATGAAATCGCTGAGTAAACATATATACCCTCTGTTAAATATTCTCAACGAATTTTGAGCTTTCAAGATTTTAATTTAATTTTGTGAAACTTTCACTTTCAATAAAGCATTACACTTTCACTAAAGCATAAAGGGTTTGCGCTATATACTTGCTGAGAAAAAAGTTATTATAAACCATGTGATATTAAAAGAACGCACTTCGAAAAAATTAAAACAATTTAGGCGACGGTTTCGTATTAAATCGTGTGTATGGTTTTGTGTAACTGTATGATATATGGCTCTCCACATAAAGAAATATATAATTTAACCTGGAAAACTCACAGAATTATGTTATAATTTATTTTAATCGATGTTATGACTATGAGCCGCTAGACATCCTCAAAAAGGGGGAAATGATTAGCTTCCTGAGTCGTAAGTTAACAAACTAAAAGCTTCTCGAAATATTTTTTTAAAACGCATTTAAAACGGAGACAATTTCCGAATGCGTCAGAGTTTCACGTTTTGTGGTATATTGCGGACGTATACCTCATGTGACGTAAATTAAAAAAACGATTTCCGACAAACACATATGACCACGGTATTTTGAAAGAGGCTAGATTTTTATGATTTGTGCCTATACACTTGTCTCAAAAATATGTGCTTGAGGTCGATATATTCAGGCAGCTTGTATTTTGAACCACTCAAGAACGATTATACAAATATACACTGTGGAAATATCTGTATATAGGGGTTTACGTTTCAGTTGATTTTGTTAATGTTTTTTGTTTGTTTTGTTGTTTTTTTGTTTTATTTTTGCTGGTGGCAAACCAAACTCACCTATGAAAAAATATCAAAAATATGGTTTGATTCATACATAGGCCATCCGTATTTTAATCGATCGACATGTTGACATCACCGGAATGATTTATGCTTGAAAACATAAACAGTCAAATACTAGTATCAAATATATCACGATTCACTGTAAATCACTGTATATTCAAATCAAAAACTCCAAGTCAAGATCTCCAAGAAGTAGACCTAAACATATGGAAGACATAAAATCCTTTGTAATTTTTTAACATATTTTTATTTCAGTTCGATTGTCACTGGATGTCGTCTAAACGAGACTTGAACTATATATATAATTCAGCTTTATAAACAATTGATATGTATATTATATATAATCTTTAGAAGCATTAATATTTGTCGGGATTGCTATATATATTTTCTTACGATGCTTATACAAATAAGGAAACTTTCTACGTAAACCTATGACAAGTAGTATTATTCAAATGGGAAAAGATAATAAAAGACAATTGCGGAGGTTTTCGAATTGTATTGTATTAAACCATATATAATGCTTACATTAAATCGTTTACATTAAGGGTGGTGTAATGGCTTACATTAAAGGAGGCAACCTCCATTGTAATAAACTACCCCTATTGAAATAATGCTTCAATGATATGAGTGACAATTGAAATAAAATTTAAATAAAATTCAATAAAACTTCAACTTATTTCAATTGTAACCCTATTGAAATAAACTATTTCAATATAAGGGTTGCAATTATTGTAACCCTATAATTGAAAACATGAACTTTATTTCAATAAGACACTGACCATACACCTATATAACCCTTATTGAAATAAATTAAACTACCAATAAAACGGACCTCTCTTATATTAGAGAAAAAGAGTACGGTGTTAAATACCAAACGAACACGAATTCCTTCAATGTGTTGAGTTATATTATGGTTGAATATGTTGGGCGAAATGCGTTTTTGCACACAAAATCCATCATTTGCCTTTAATTATTATTATTATATATTTTTTTGGATTTGTAGGCCTACTATGATTTAACAAGGCCGCCGCAGAGCGAAGTATCCCCACACAGAGGATCATGCCTTTTGCCTTTAATATCAAGGGACCTCTTGTCCTTTTGTATCAACTGTGAACATTTGATAATCAATTGTTCCACAAGCTTTTCTTAGTTTGCTCCCGCATGCAATTTTGTTCCAGATCGTCTATCTCCGGTAACGTCCGTCCCCTACGATTAA
>JAVFBY010196663.1:0-11055 GCA_034781015.1 Tonicella lineata | reverse complement strand
AGACTGAATTTGGAAGTATATTCGCAGACGTTGATACTGTGTAGAACTTGATTGGGTGCATTAGGCAGTAATGTTTGAGGCTCCACGAATGTTCGCTTTTTGTCACTTTCTGACAGAAAAACTTAAGTTGCAGAACATCTGTACCTTCACCCTTCTTGCTATCGTAGTTGTAGACTATGACGTTTTCTCCTGAATCAGATATAGTTGTCTTTGCATCCTACTCTTGTGTGAGCAGGTCAGCAAGATGTTGAAAATAGGGCTACTGATTTGTTTGTACCAAAAACGCATGACGTTGTGTCACATCAAAGTAGTCCATATACGCAGAGTAGTCAGGGTTTCGTTGCCAAAATCTTCATTGTCTTTTTAATATTCCATAACCTGTTCTTGTTGGTGTTGACTTTTATCCAAGAGAACTGTTATCATCGACAGAGATCCAGTTAACATGGATCTTAAATTGTTGTTCCTGCAATTAAGTCTAATCGTCACCCGCGAAAAGCAGGAGATCCAGCAGCTTTGTTAAAATACAAAATTTACAGTTATCTCATATTGCCCATTGGCAATTGTGGGCTACCTATAGAGCGAAACAAAGCAACACTTGGCCATGCCCTTTGGAAGATGGTAAAACAGAATTGTCGCAAATATACCTTCAAACTCGCACTAAGAAAGAGGCTGCTAGACAGATAGGCCATAAGAATGGATGGGGATGAAAGGTCACTGGCCTGTAACTTTGAAACGGGATGCAGCACGCGCAGATGCAAGAATATCTCTATTAATGATAAAAAGATATGTGGGGTGACGTGTGTAAAGGTGTTAGTTTTGCTAACTCATGTTGGATAGCGGTATATATCAATAGGTATCCCAAATGATATTCCTCTAATTGAATAAGCAAATTTGCTGCATATCATGCAAGTAAAAATATAAATAAGAAAATATGTTTTTCATTTTCACAGAAAATGAAAACCTGGATTTTGATATTTGACGTTTAACTTACATGCAAAATATAATGAAAATTAGATTGTTCTCTCATTGCGTAACTAATTGGCATATTATGCAAACTATATCCATAGTATTAATGTGAAAATAAGTCTATCCTATTCACTGGCCATGAAAATATGGCATTGGACTCTTGATTTGATTACATCGTGTACTAAGATACACAGTTATTGCAAACAATTCGATTTCTCCATCTAATTTGCATGATATGCAAGCTATATTCGAAATATTAGTTTGACAATGTGCCTCTCACATTCACTGACCGCAAAAACATGAATTTGGACTCTTGATTTGTTTACATAAGGTAATAGGTGCAAAATGAAACTGAAAATATAAATTTTTCATATTATGCAAATCAGACCACTTTCCCATGCTAGGATTTTTAGGACTTATATTATGGCGATTAGGTGGTCTTACTGAAACGCACCCAAGTGAAATCAATTATTTTACAATTTGTGGTGGGCGAAGGCACCATTTTGACTGGACTAGTACTCGATACGCTGTTGCATTGCAGGGCAGCTATTTCAGCTACTTACCGACAAGAGAAATTTGTTTTTGTCAATTTTTTAAAAATATTTTTTTGTTTCTATCTCAGTTAAAACTTTTTTTTTCTTATGTTTTGTTCTTTGTGGTATTCTGTACGTATTTTCTGTATGATGCTGCGGAATTCGTATGTACCGATCCTGCAACATTACCTTTCTCCAGTGAACATGTTGTACCCATCACATCTGAATGTAATCATTCCCATCATAATCACTCTAGCCTAAATGTACTGGATTCTATGTCATTTAATCGTATCGATCTTAATTATATAAAAAAAATACTCATTCTACCATAGATGATACTGAATATGAAATATCGCATTGGTGTGAAATCGACTCTCAGCAATCCAAATATTTCTCTCGATCTTCATTCATCTCTGAAACTCTCCTAACTAACAATAACTTTGTAAATCAACTTTCTTTCTTTCACCTCAATTCCAGAAGCCTAAGCAAACATTTTACTGAAATTTCCGCCTTTATTCATGGTCTCAATTATTCATTCTCTGTATTAGGATTTTCTGAAAGTTGGTAATCAGATTCCTCTAATTCGCTCATTGACTTTCCTGGATACAACTCATTCTCCTTAAGTAGATCTAAGAAAAAGGGGGAGGGGTAGCGTTATACGTTAAGGATGACTTCATGTCTCATCTTCGAAAATATTTAAGTTTCATCGATGACAACAGTGGATGTGAATGTATATTTGTCGAAATTACTGTTTAAAAATCCAAATATCTCGTTGGCCTGATATATAGACTACCTGGAAAGGATATCGCCACGTTAACTCCAGTTTTGGAAAGATAAATATAGGGCCTTAAGTATACATACAACACAGACGACTAGAAAATGTATAGTCAGAACACTTCACGGCATATAACGTTATATGTAATAATCCTAGATTGTGGGTATGGGGGTAAATGCCAGCGCTCTATTGTTTATGGCATACGCGGTTCCTACTACTGTATAAGGCATGTGAGCGCTTGCTCACTATTATTTATGTAATACAACGTGAGGGTTCGTGAGGGTTCTACTAATGTATAAGGCACGCCGGCGCCCGCGCACAATTATTTATATAAAACGATGCGAGGGTTCGTGAGGGTTCTACAACTGTATAAGTTACGTGCTCGCCCGCGCACTATTATTTATGTGATACGGTGTGAGGTTTGTGAGGATTCTACTACTGTATAAGGCACGTGCACGCCAGCTCATTATTATTTATGTAATACAACGTGAGGGTTAGTGAGGGTTGTACTACTGCATATGGCACTACTATTCATATTATACGGTGTGAGGGTTCGTGGGGGTTCGTGAGGTTCTACTATTGGCGCACTCCTATCCATGTAATACAACGTGAGAGTTCGTGGGGCACGCACTACTATTCATGTAATACAACGTGAGGTGCCGTATGGCCCGTGAGGTTCCTACAACTGTATAAGGTACGTGCGGGCCCGCGCACTACTGTTCATGTAATACAACGTGAGGTGCCGTATGACTCGTGAAGATTCTACTACTGTATAAGGCAGATGCGCGCCCGCGCACTATTATTTATGTAATACAATGTGAGGTACTGTATGGCCCGTGAGGCCCTTACTACTGTATAAGGCACATGCGCGCCCGCGCACTACTATTCATGTAATACCGTGTGAGGTACCATGACGTGCCGTGAGGTTCCTACTACTGTATAATGCACATGCGCGCCCGCGCACTACTATTCATGTATTACAACCTGAAGTGCCGTATAACCCGTGAGGTTCCTACTACTGTTTAACGCACGCCTATGCTATAAGATGGTCGTTTTTTTACGCCATCTGCGACATGGGGCTATTACATATAACGCTTGCGCCTCATTCTGCTCCTTCTTTACTACTCACATATCTGACCTCAGCGTTTACAGTATCACATCAGTTTATCACATGGTTTTCTTTGCCTCTTTTTTATTGGTTTATCAGCAAGTCTACATAGCCTTAGATATATCGTTGAAGAATGCCTCTGCCTGTGCTACCTTACTTCCCATCTTACACCCGTACACATCCGCTGAAAAATACAGAAAATAGTACAATTCCTAGAACAAAAGAATCTATACCGCAGGATTTAGGCCAAAGTCTACTGAAACGAATAAAACCGGGTTTTCTATTATTTGTCAAGTATGACGAAATTATAAGATTTCAGATAATATCAGCCTCGATAATCTGCGATATGATGTTTGAAAATAAAAAGAAAGTTTGCAAAATCTATAATGCGACCCGCATTATAGATTTTAGATTTTAAATAGATTTTTAATACGGTATGTTGCACATACTCGAGGTTGATACTTATACGTTGGACAATATCAGACATATGTAGAAAACACGGTTTAATTCTTTTCAGTCGATTTTTCGCCTAAATTCTGCGGTGTAGCCTCGTTAATCCTGGAAGACCCAAACATACTTAAACTTACAGGAAAATTAGAATATGTAGGTAGATGAAGGATTGGGTTGTCAATAACACATAAACATCTACATTTTACTGGTTTGAATTTTCTGTGTTTTAATAACTGTTCATTAAAGATCCACTCGGGCAATGTGACCATTACAAGATGGAATATTACCTAGTAAAATCAAACTGATTTTTAAAACTGATTTATTAACTTGAACAGCCTTAAAGTATTCGTGTGTGTATAAAGAGGCTTTTACATAACAGTAAATTTTTGCAACAACATTTGTTTGACCCATATAAAATTAACCCGTCTGGCAATTCAGACAAATTGTATAAAATCTTACTAAATGTATACTAATATATTCTATGACATTGATATGTATTATTTATCTCCAAACAATATCCTTTACTTGTCTGTTTCTGTCCTAAAATGAGAACTTTTTGTCTTCAATTTCATACGCCGTTATTGCGTGTGGCAGCCAACCATTTTTATGTAAAGTCTAATCGAGCTATGTCGGAAGTAGATACAGACGGACTGGGCTAAAGTAGCTACAAATATATTTTTCCTTTCTTAAAATACCTGACGAAGGGGGATTGGCCCAGAAACACGTGGGGTCATATATGACCCAGCAAAGTATGACATTTCGTTGTTCGGTCGCGAAGCATAAATAATGTTATTAAGATTTTAAGTTAATTAAAATAAAATGTTTAACCTTATAGGTTACTTTCCGAAAAATATGTCTATTACATTGTCGCAACAATAGAAATCCGTTTTACCTCCAATTAGAAAATACGATGTGTTGTTACATGATAACAAATGTAAAGATATTCTTAAATATTTTCCCCAAGAACTCAACGCAATTCCAATGTGGAACAACGTAATCCTATACAGCTGAGTTCGATCCTGAAAATAAAACTACTCATAAACAACATTGAACCGGTGAGGTCAACCATCTCATTGAAACGGTCCTTGTAAAAATGTACCATGTAGATGGTACGACGTTATCTGTTATGGCCAAACATATTATTTTATATTACGGAATGTCGGTATTTTCATTTCAGAACAAGGATATAACTAATGGCATCTTACCGTTTAATGGCTGTCGGCATTTGATTACAGGGGCAGGTTGGTCAAAGCCAAGATTAGTGCAAATATTAAGATTAAATATCGTGGGAGACGTATTGTGTTACCTCCAGAAATGATTAGCAAATGTTAGATCAGAGTAGACGAGAGAGTACTACAACTTGGGCATTGTTTTCATATTTAGGCTGTTTCTTATATGTTTAATTATATCGATATCAATTTTATTACAAACATAATTGATGTCTAAGTCCGATTGTGAGAATTTTTCTATTGGGATGTTATAAAAATAAACCTGACCAATGAAACAAACCGGTGCCCAAGGCCAATTTAACAAGTTAATAATTTTGTAACATTTTTGTCTCATTTTGTAACAGACACGGATTTTGAATTAGTACATTTTGTATATTGCGCGATGTATTACGATGGCTTTACCTTCACTCTAACTATTTGAGAAGAGTATGGCTAACCCTTTAGTGTTAATAACCTGTAATAATGCAGTTTAGTTTATTAGCAGGATATAGAAATTACACGTAACTGTAACGTTGTCCTGTTCGTTTTGTTCCATCATCAGTTGAGATATAGATGTATACAGTACATACATTAATTACAGTTCCAGTTTATAGTGGACTGATTTATTACCGGTTTTAGAGTATAATGGTAAATAATGAAACTGTATCATGGTCAATGAACACACATTCAATTGATTCAGCTTGATGACCTTTACGAGTAGTAAATGTAGCTTTACCGACAGTGTAGACAAATCAAGTTCAGAAAAAATTGAATTCGGGCGAGAATGGAATATTTAAGAGCCTGACGATGCTATATTTATTTATGAGTTGGCCTACATACAATGAAAAATCCAGGCGCTTTTGTATTTTGTCCATCGCGGAAAGTTATTATTGTGATTTTGACACGCGTTAAACTTAAAGGCTGTCCAATTCAGCGAAGGGGTCACAATGATAGCTATTTATTAATGTCTCCCATTCTACGCATAAAAAAACCCCTTAGCACTTGGAGCACTTTAAATGACTTTGCAAAAGTTTAGAGAAGAGTTAGAACTGAGGTCGAGGGTTACAGTATATGTTACCTTGCTGCCTACCATATCGCCCACTCTAGCAACTTCATCGCGGAGTAAAGTGTTAACTCTGGAAGGCTGTGTTCTGAGACCAGTGAGTTAGCGCCTGTCAAACATGTCGTCAGGAGGAGTATACCTGAAGAAATTCGACTCCCCTGGGGAGAGCAGGGTGGACCTCACTTCCGCTCAATCCGATAGCGGGTAAGTCATCTGGAATTGTTCACAGCTCAAATGCAATAAAATTATAACTTGTAGAGAAGAGTAACGTTGTCATCTATGATGTGTAATGCGTTGCACATTTAACACAATTTCTATATATGATGCTCACATGAAATGGAATGCTAACTGAATGTCTACTATACGATGATATTACATAATTATTAATCGCCTTCTTCCTATACAAAATAATGTGATTCCAAAACAAACATTCGCCAAGAAATACTGACTAGCCTACCCCCAAAAAGGTACATAAGCTATTAGAAAATGACACAACAAGAGGGATGGATCAGTGTATGGTAACCTGAAATAATTGAGTTGAAGTTCGAGTCGTGAAGAATAATATTGTTAAATGAATAAACTATATATCGGGAAAATATTAAGCGGCCCATACACACGCATTACGCGAAATTGAGAATATAATTGATCACTAGTGGGGGATATTTAAGCAAATAATTCAAGTGAGCAGTATTCTGACAGAATCAAATCTCGGTATATATTTATTGAAGGTTGCACTATAATGTTCAGTCATTCTGAATAACATTCAATAATTCACAGTAAAGCAGTTGAATGCATCGAACTCTACCTGGAACTACCAGCCTTTTGGAAAGTGAAATCCGACGACTACAGCAGCGAGGGGAAAGTATGTTGCATATTATAAGCTCCTTGCTAAATATCAGAAGCGCTTTTCTATTGCAACCTAAGAAGATGTGAAGAAAAAGTGTTATTCTCTTCGCACTAACTTCAGAAAAGATATTTATTGTGAAAGATATTTACGACCAAATCTTGAATTGAATAGGCCATGCAAATAGTTATTCGGTATTGTTGTAAAGGAGGCGCTTTTCAATGTGTATCCTTTGATTAAATTATAACACTTACGAAAAGAAAACCCAATGAGTTCAACACTTCGATATAACGGGAATAATAAACAACATTGACTTTTCAGGATTATTAAAGGTGAATTAATACGGTCGTAAACCGTCCAGTCTTTAGGCTCTAATTAACGTTTTTATTGTCAAGTGTTAAGGCTAGAGCAACTGTCATGCGCGGATCCACGTCAGTTTACCTCGTCGATAAGTGCACGACTGATTTGAATATTGCACAATATCACTGTCCTATTGCTAGCCAAGATAAATATAAACACTATTGTCAATTATAACTGTTAAGGAGCACCATTTGCCTGGTAATGCTATATACAATACTGGGGAAATACATGTACATGGTTATATTCACAACATACAGATAGACAATGATTTGTTAGAAATTGGTAAATGAAGAAATACATACAGGCACATCTAAACATATCTATATGATATGCGTAACAGTCAACAGCAATAAACAAATATTATAACTACTGCGTAATTTATCGGTTTAGTATGCCAAGTAAAAACAAAACTTTTGAAACCTGCGGTCGGTGTCAACATATTAAGGTTATGCATTGGAGGTTGAACTCTGACAGTAATATAAAATAATATTAGGGAACTACCATTGCATAATATTGCTCAAACCATCACCAATGTGATTAGCCTGACTAAGTGTGAAGAGTACACCTATATAGGTGCCGTATATCTATGGATTGAATAATAGCTACCATGTGAGTGGAGCAACCTTGCATATCCCAAATTCCCAACAAAACTAACTTAAAAGAGGGGAAATCAAAAATTACAAGTGTGTCTATATCTAAAGATAGTGTATTTTGTAATGCTTTTGGTTATGCTACATAGGTTAGGTATGTACGATAAGCCAACATGGCAGCTTCGTAATAATCTCATGGGCGCCGCCATTGGACACTAACACTCTCCTCAAATGGAGGCTTTAAAGACAGCAGGTACATTTCTGCATTTCCGGACTGCTATTAACCATCGAAATGCACTTTCAGTCATCCAGACGTCAATCACGTTACTTTGAAAGAAACTAACATGGCGCCAAGTCCCCGCCGACAAAATAAATGAACTACAGTTGTATCTGCACTGAGACTAGACACAACTACAATCAACACAAAACACTTTTAGAACAAGTCATCTTATTTACGATTTTTTTTTACAAAAAAAATATTTTTTTTTATTTTACGTTTACCTATAATATAAAGCATCCATTTATCGTCATGTCGGTTATTTTTTTTTTTATAAAAGTTAACTGTAAGTAAAAACATGAAATATATCCCATTCAAAATTGCCAATTTAACCCAGAGTTAAATGGACGTATTTTTTCAATTGGTGCTTAAAAAAGACCGCAATTTTCTCTGATATAACTTTTGCGAATATGAATTACATTAACGTCATCTTGTAGAGGAAAGCATTATCTAGGCGTTAGTTAGTTTTATGCTGCACAATTATAAGTACAGTCTCGAAAATATTATTTAAAAAATTGACAATTTAACCCAGAGTTAAATGGACAGTTCAACCTGCCACATTTGGACAAAAATAAAATTACGATTTTGTAAAATATTACTGGAAAGTTTGTGTTAACTTGTTAACTATTTAAATGTAAACTGACTACTATTTCATATACCTATAAGTTAATTTTATGTTTTCCTCTCTTTTAACATCAATATAACAGTGTATGTATTTATCTATATGACAGGTCATTCCACAAACAGAAGACATGTACCACGCTGGTCAAAGTCCTTACCTTCATTGTGTTCTTGGCTCTGGCTGTTGCGATTGCCGCCTGTGTTGCTGCTGTCATTATCGTCCATAAACAAGGTAATATTATAGTTTATTATTCTATAAAATAAATAAATAACATCATCGTTTTTTTATCTCAATCATTTGCATAATTCGTATAGCATTTCGTGTGTTTTAACTGTAAAGAACATGTTTGATATTGGTCATTGGGTGGACACGTCAAATTTAAGCTTATTGTACCCTCACAGTTTAAAATGTCCGAGTGTAGTTTCCGCATGCATCCCGTCTTTTTAAGGGTTAATTGGGTCCAGTCGCAATGACGCAATCGTCGCGATCGAGCCTGAATGGGTCGTAAACAGCGGGTGGAAAGTTTCCGCTTCCGACTTACATCTGTTTCTATCGGAAATTAGCTGACTGGGCCAGGTTGCTCAAAACCCATTTTCTCTAGACAAGGGTTTTATTCCGACGTATATACTCACCATTACAATCCCTGGTCGGATCGTGCGACTCAAACCAGAATACACAGCGACGATTTTGATTGGAAGCGTAGAAACTTCCACGCAGACAGTCTAAAGGCGCCTTAATAACAGACTCGGCAGGCTAGTCTCTTTGACTTTGATGATGCACATGCCAGTGTAGCGATCGTGACCTATTGCACCGACCCCTGTAGTGATGGTCTATTAGGTGGAGAATACTGTACGTTTCACAACACATTTATCCTGCTCTTAATAATAGATAAGTGATGTCTGTGCGAAAAGTTAAGATGACTTAATGTAGAATTTATACTGTTTGTAAGTTATTTTCGGATTGGTTGGATAATTTTGTAACAAGAAGAGTTCACTCGAGTTATGACTACTTTGCTCAATAGAGGGCGCAGTTCTAAATTCTGGTTTGGGTCGCACTATCTTCCAAGGTATTGAAGTGGAGAGTTGCTCGGAATAAAATCCTTGGCTAGCGAAGATGCTCAAAACCAAGATAAGCGCTAATTGCAGATTAAACCCTTAATGTAGCATTAGAGATTGTCCTTCAGCATGCATATGGGATGGTCATCTAATCTAAGGTTAAATGTAATAGTGCTTTGAGCAACTGGCCCTAAAACTTTATATGCACATTATGAAATCGGATCATCGATCAATCGAAAAACCATATCGTAATGTTAAATTGAACTATTTATAACAATAATTTGATACAATTTTTTTCGTCAGCAAAAAGTTTGGATAATATAGACTTTTATTTTAATGATAAAAACATCGTCCATTTTGAGCCAAAGGGGTCCAGCAAGACCTTAAACAACAGGCTGACTTATCAAAGAGGGTAATAACTGAATTATTTACGGTCTGACAATATGCCGTTTTTACCAACACTAGCTGTATAATGGTCAATTAGGATATTTATAAATACTTCTTAAATTCAAAATGTATGATTTTGACTCTACAATCAAGACATCTAGTTAGAAAGCTAAATAATTAAATGCATAAAATAATGCATTGTAATTTAATTGAAGACTGTTTTGTTCTTGCTCGATGATGAAATTTTAACTTGTTATGTCTGTTTTCGGACTTCTTAAGTTTATGCTTATAGTTTTCCGGAGGGTTGTACCGCCTATGTGTCAGAATAACACTATACACTACACAATAATTCTATCAAAGAGTACAATTGTAGTTCCGTCTCGCACCTCAATAATTTGACTTCTGAAAATCACACTTTTCTCTTAAAATTGTTTTTTTCAACTTCAGAAACATCTTTATGTATTACTATTTAATCAATTCGTCGATAAACCATGGCATTGTGAAGCATTATACATGTTATATGAAAGCAATCAATTGGAAGTTACTTTCTTGTAATTCCGTCACGGATTATTCAAGGTCACGAGGTGTGTCATGGAACATAACATTTTGTTCATTTTACATTTCTGCTGGGATACAAGTGAGATATGATTTAGAATAAAATTGATTCATATTGTATACGCCATTTAGTCCACAAACCCACAGAAACAAACACCCCCCCCCCCCCCCTCTCTCCCCTCGAAAGCCACTTTTAAAAGACTCATATTTATTTTGATCCATTTCGATTTTAATATGATAGCCTATATTTAGTGAACCGTAT
>JAVFBY010196662.1:0-17992 GCA_034781015.1 Tonicella lineata | reverse complement strand
ATACACTCTGGTGGGTGGGTGGGAGGGAGCTTCCTGATGTCCCAGTTCTGTATGAGCTAAGGGACATCAGTGAGCAAAGTTATTTGTGGTGATTTTTTCCTGTCCTTCTGTTTCGTCTTTTATGTTGCCAGTGATCAATGTCAAGGGGGGTTTCCTTCACCCATTGGGCTGGGACGCCGTCATATAGGTGAAATACCCCTGAGCACGGTGTTAAACCCCAATCAATCAACCTGTCTACAAGTCCATGTATGTATAAATTTTGTTTACGTCGTGGGAATTTAGTTAATACTTTTCGGCTGGACCAAACGGATATTCTTTTCCTGTTATGGCCATTCAGCTTTTGTCTGTTTACATTTCAGCTCCATTAACCATGTTAACCCCGTTCTCTGCCTTTGTTCTATTAAATTGTGTTTGTTTTTCATTTTACAGCAAGCTCTGGCTTGAGACATGTGCCATCATTCATGGATAAGAGGTCGGTGTCTGCTCCCACCAGGCCACAGCAGGTGTGTAAACTACATGTACTTCTTATTTAATACCTACATTGTGTATGATAAGATCTAGTAAACCAGGGAGGTTTAGTAGTTCCAATGGTACTGCATACACATGTTCAAGCTGCTCGCCCAATGAACTTGCTCATGTAATGAGGGTGTCACAGGAGGTGACTACAGCTATTGTGGGGTGTTTTTTATACTCGCCATAACCGGGGGGGAGGGGGTATTCTGGAAACACGTTGTCTGCCTGGCTATAGACACAATTTTGTCGGGCCTACTACTTCTACATTTTTTTGTCTGATTATAAAGTTGAAAGTTTAATGTTGTATTAATATACGAAGGACACCTGGACAGGCAATTATTTGCTTCTTTTTTATGTCAGTTTACTATTCCAAACAGGTTATAATTATAATGCTATCCCATGAAGGCTTCATTGTTAGCTGGGCAGGATGTTTAAAAAGAATGATTGCAATTCTTTTGGCACAAGTATAAATCATGGATATAAAGCATATTAGGTATTGTGCTTGTACTATTTATATTATGACTCCAAAAGTTATGCACCTGAAAAGTTCAACCAAATCCAACCAATTATTTTTTCATAATTGCTACGGTATGGTGAAATTAATTAGTATTCAGAAATGTTTGGAATGTCTGGTGACGTAAAGCTTATAGATTGTTGTGGCTTCTTCCATTATATGTTTGTCCATGTACATGTAGAGGTAGCTACATGTAGTTTACACTCTAAAAGATAATATTCTGGGGCTCGTTTTACAAAGAGGGTGTAAGTTACGCCTGACGTAATTACCATGACACCCAGTAGTTAAGACATTGTGTCCACATGACAATTACGTTGAATGTGAGCTACACCCTCGTTGTAAAATGAGCCCCTGGAGTGTTGTTTAAGATTTAAAAGCCAATCTTTTTGAATGTTTGCTATGATGTCATTTCTATAGATCTTTCTAGATTGTTTCATAAGGATAAATATTAAATATTATTTTTACAAGAGATTTATTCCCCAAAATTCTTAGTCATGGCTTTCTAGTTTTTTTAAACACCTACATGGTTTAAATGTCCACAATAACATGGAGCTGTTAGAAGAAATTTTAAATTGTAAGAAAATATCATTTTGCAGCCTTCTCAATTCACCTCGACAATTGCCATGTTTGCTAGTAGCTAGTTTAGACATCAAAAGATAGCACATAAAGAAACTATTAATCTCCTGTGCCATCGGTTGTATAATATTTATTCTCACCATTAAAAGAGCGATGCACTGCTCAACACCAAATTAATGTAGTAAAACTGTTGATTTTATCTTCAATTGAGTTTGACTGGATAACAGGTTGTCAAAAACTAGGTCAGCTAAACCATTGATAAATAAATTCCTCTAGATATTGATCTATTTTATCACCTGGATACTGGTTAGTTTAGCAGCTGCATTTCAGAATGGCAAACAATATTGAAAACTGATACGTGTTACATTTTGTTAATGATTTTACCACTTCTTGTTCATTTTGCATCATATTTTTCCTTTTCCTGTCCAAGGTTTTATTCACCCACTGTGTTGGCATGTTTTTACTGTGAAATATAACCTTATGAATAGCATCAAATGCCAATCAATCAAACATCGAAATGGCATAAAATATATATTAATGTTATATTTTCTATTTTTCAGCCGGTGGGACCCGGGTTAAATCGAAGCAATACTTCTCCTTCCAGGTATGTTAAAATATGTGATCAGCAGATGTTAATAATTACATGTACATTAATCTCCTTAGCTTACCTCCTATATCAGCAGATATTTAGCCTTGACATGTCAGCTTAGTGTCTGGTTCCTTCTGTGTCAGTAACATATGACCATACCTGCATATTGTCGTCATACTGCAAGCTAGGATCTTTCAACCGCCAAACTATTATCAGTGAATCTTGTAGTGGAATCATTGAGCACATTTTGGGGTGCTGGAAACCATGCATGTATTAAATGCGTTTTACAGAAAATTTTGAGACAACTCGAAAAGGTCTACCACAGTTTTGATCAGGATTTTGGATGGTTTGAGCTTTAAACTTGCACTTATAAAAAAAACAATTTTATCAAGCACTGTGAATACTGATATTGATCTGAAAACGCCATTGCGTTGCCAATTAGATTGGGATCATTTGTAGATGGAAAAAGCACTATCATTTTGCACACACATGACGCTTTGTGAGCTGGATTTATTTTCGTTTTTGCTGTTTGCTTTCTGATTCATTGACAGTTTTTATTAAAAAAATTCACCTTTTACAGACAAAAGTAGTGAAACTTTTGTTTATTTCACAGAAATCAGTTTCAATTAAATATAGGTGTGTTTATTTTTTATGTTGTGCTATATACTAGTGTGATTTCACTCGAACAATATTCATTCTAGCAACACTCTTGAAAAAAATGAAGGCCTGTGCCTAGTGTTACCCTACTGAAGTATCCAATATTACTGAACTGCTTAAAGCGTATAAAAAAAATCCATACAATTTTTTAAATTGCAGTGGAAAGCAGTTTTGGTATTATTTATGGGAGACTGATTGTCTATCTTAATTTTTACATATAAAAGAGAATCATCCACTTTTACTAAACACTGCTTGAAGATGTAGAAGTGAATAAATCTTTTAAAAAAAATACATAAAAAAGAATAAGTACTCGAAAATATCAGTAAACAATAGCATACAATAATAACAATGATCCAAGGTTTAAAGTGTTATTGAAAAGTGCCGATTGTATGTATGGAATGACGCGACTATTTGCAAACTTGACAGTTTAGAAGTTTGAGTTAAATTTGGCTCAGTCCCTTCATTAAAATTTGTGCTGGTAGAACCTCTAGTGAGACAGGTGAAAAATTTAGTTACATGTCACCTGTGATAGGTAAAAAAAACAAAACATGTCAACCCTGAATATTAGGCAAAACTGCTAATTAACATTGAAAACTGCTAATCAATTTTAATAATTGGTCATATTGGTTAGCTGTTTTGCTATTCTAATTTGAATTTTTTTTTGTTGTGCCTTGAATCTGTTGCATGTATGAAGAGCAATCAAATTAGAAATTTTGTATGTTATTTCCAGCTTACGAAAGGAAGTTGTATTTTAAATGAAACACATGCATAAAAGAAGTGCTGCAAATACCCAATGACTGTACTTACTTGCCAATATAAGCAAAAACTGTAGCTAAAATATAGGTCATATTGAACAAATAAAGTGTCAAATCCTCTTCCGGGTTTGTGACATACTTTCTATTATACAAACTCCCCAACCATAATACACACAACACCAGACAGAAAATGGCTTTCTAACAACCTGTTCTTTTATGAAATGGCTTTGTCAATATGACGGATTATTTTGTTACTGAAACTTTATGTGCGGTCAGCATGTCTGTCTCTTGTCAGCACAACTCCTAAAGTTTGAGTTAAGATTTCAAAAAAATGTTGAAGATTTCCTTCGTATGAATTGAGGATGTGCATGATGATTTTTCGAAGTAGCGACTTTATTTAAAATAGCTATTTCCCTTTACAGTATTGTCATATATTTTACCTTTTCAACGCAAGCCCTTCAAAAGTTTAAATTGGATTTCAGTATTATTTTGAAGGTATCACCAGCATTTTGTTGAGGGTGTGCATAAAGATTTTTGGCAGTTGAGCCTGTTTATTTAACCGAATTTTGGCCCTCTATGATATTGTCATAATTATATTTCCCCTTGTCAACACGATATGTGAAATTACTAATTATATACTAATAATTGTATGTTGCAACGTGGGTGTGCAAGCTCTGTGGGGATAAGCCATATTACGAATGGCTCTTGTTTAGAAAGTATGCTTAGAAACCTATTTTACATATTTAACTTATTATTAAAGCTCTAAAAATTGGAATATAAATACAATTAAACAAGCATTGGTGTATTAAACTGTATTACATGAACATATAATAAAAATAGTCATGTTAAGTAGTTTGAAGATCATCAGTACATGTAGCTAACAATTATTTTTGATAACAACATAGTGCTACTAACATTGTTCTTTTTAGTTATATAATACGCTGATCAAGAATAGCTGTACATGTTTCTCTATCTCCCTTGTACAATTGTCATGCAGCAGAAGTGAATTGGCACCTGTTGTTGCTAAATGTATGTCTATCTACTGATGAATGCTACAAAAATGTAAACAAATCTGACTAATAATACTATTAGTTTACAATATAGCAGCTGTGGTGCATTAATTTCAGCCTGGCCCTGCTTGTTATCCTTGTTCAATAAAAAAACTATGATATATTCCTTGCTCTATTACTTTGTTTAAAATCTGTATCTCTGCTTTGTTACTTGTGCCGCGAACAGTTTAAACAGTGCTGCTTACACAAGCTCCGGATATGTGCATTGGCGCCGCGTTGCGACCATGTTAGGTATCGAGTAAGTGACCTTGATGTCCTATAGCCTGGTGGATGGGGAAATCATACTAGTTCACCCTTGGCCTTTGAACTTCATCTGTGTCACAAGCTTGCTAAAACATAAACTCTGGTGGTAGAGGATTTTGATTTAACCAAGTTATTTTACAGCTAGCCATTATACACTGTAATCAGAACATCAATTCAGCCTTTTTATGCTTTTCTGGACAACCACAGAAAAAACATTTTACTGAGCAATGTGCATTTAGCTTACACATTGAATTTTAACAGTTATTTTATCAAAATGAATTGTAATGTCTTCGATTATATGTTCTATAGCACCATCATTAGATTTTTAAGGAAAAGGTGAAAAGGAAACAAAAACATGTAAGATTGAGAATAAAATTTCTTCCTAAAAATTGAATTAAGAAAATATAAAATCCTGTCAATGATGGAATGTCATCGTCTTGGACCTTGTACTCTATTTGTCTTGTACATGTATATATTGTCCTTGTTTGTTGTCGATGATGCCAAGGGTGGTTTTCTGCATCCATAGAACTGACAAACGAGTGAATTAACTTAAAATACAAATGAAGAAACAAAACTGTTTTTGTAATGTAAACTGCATTATAGTACCTTACATGTCTGAAATTGAAACTAGAAACTGATTAATATATGTTCTCTACAAAACCTGACATTTCCGGGATTTCCCCCCATAAGAAGTTGTTTTTAACCATGTTAACAGCTGGTTATTGTTATAAAATCACCTGCTTGTTTGTTTGATGATCATCACATTTAACATTAGCTTGCGAATTAGTGGTAATAAAAAAGTTGGTGTTGGACAACTTTATTTCTTGTTTCCAATACGTTATACATGCACAAAGATGATTTATCCATAACATTATTTAAAATACTAATAACACCGAAGGC
This sequence comes from Tonicella lineata, assembly GCA_034781015.1. Lineage (NCBI taxonomy): Eukaryota > Metazoa > Mollusca > Polyplacophora > Chitonida > Mopaliidae > Tonicella > Tonicella lineata. The sequence goes on along the minus strand of JAVFBY010196662.1, from coordinate 12,175 downwards.
TGTTTCTTTTACCTACTTCTGCTGTCACATTAGGCTACATGTATCATAAAATAACATTAATTGCCCCAATCCATTTGTCACTGAAACTGTTAATAAAGACATAAAGACATAAACAAAACTCAAGACAGAATAACAACTTCTGGCTAGTGAACCTTATCGTTATCTCTGCTGACATACATCCCAAAAATACATTTTATGAAGTTGTGTATATGTAAAATTATAAATGAACTAGTGAACAATTTTACTTGTTCTTTAAATTATTCAATTTGAGTATGAAAGATCAGTAAGTCGAATAGATTAATACTGTTGAAATTTTATAAGAATTGTGCATGTATATATGCTGAAGCATGGCATTATTGCTTTAATTTTGCATGTTTTTTTTTTATTCTTAGTCGCTTGTCATTTGCATGGAAACCATACATTGACTATTTGTTCATATTTTTTACCTCAGTTTAAATGGTTGTAAAATTATATTTTCTTTTCGACAGCAAAGTGATAAATGAGGAAGGAGAACATGGCAATGGACCCAGGCCGGATCTGGACACTACAAAGTAAAGATCAATTCCTATATATATTAATTTACTTTTATTTTTTTCAAAGAATACTCTTGGACTTTAGTCTAATTATTCTAGGCCTATTAAATTGGCTTATGCAAGATAGTGGGAGTATAGGTAATAACACTGTTAGGGGGCGACTTAACTCTTTAATTTATTTAATTTTACAACTTCCGATAGTTTGTAATCTTATACTTAGAAAGCCTGGGTTGTGGCGTCAGTGTTTAGCAAGTTTGACTGCTGAGAATCTGTTGTCATATAAGTGAAATATGCTTAAGAGACATAAAACACCAATCAAGCAATTTCATTCTTAGCATGCTCTGGAACAAATGGCTTTTATAACTTGTTAAACTCTTAACCCCCATAATGCCCTGTCTTTCATTTGCTTTGTTTTCAATGACTTTGAGTGGTTGGCAGACTGTCATAGAGGGAAGTAACATTAAGTAGGGCGTAAAACCCTATAATGAATCTAGCTGAATACAAGATGAATCTAGCTGAATGCCAGGGCCCTGAAAGCTGTCAGTGTTCTATGAACTCCTTGTTTAATTGATTAACTTCCCTTTGCCAGTGGAGGGTGGTTGGATGGGAGCTTCCTGATGCCCTGGTGCTCTCGGAGTTAAGGGGCATCAGGAAGAAGATTTTGTTGTGGTGAACTTTTTGGCTCCTTTTCTGTCTTGTCTTTTATGTTGCCAGTAACGTGAACGGTGGTTTCTTCCACCCATGGGGCTGGCACGCCGTCCTATACATGTAGGTGAAATACCCCTGAGTACTTCGTTAAACCCCAATCAATCAATCAATCCCTTTGCCAGTGTGATTTTCCATTAAAATTATATACAGTATAATTTGCAAGCTTCCTATGCTCTGATGCTAAGGCACTATGTCTTATTTCACCGGTCCAAACCTCTGGAGTACAATTACAAAGCTTTCTAAATATATCATCCTCTGGGATAAAACAGTATGTTTGAACAGTAAACATTGACAAAACTCTGGAGGAACAGTAATTTTTCAAGAGAACATTTATATAATGTTTCAAATTTCTGTTTTTGTTGATCTCCTGTTGCATACACACGGGTGATTGGTCGGGAGCTTTCTGATCTCCCGGTGCTGTCTGAGCTAAGGGGTGTCAGGAAGTAGAATTTGTTTGTGGTGTCCTTGTCTTGTCTCATCTTTTATGTTGTCAAGGGTAGCTTTCTCCACCCATTGGGCTGGCATGTCTTGCATTCGTTCAGCGGGCAAGCACATCATCATATGAGTGAAAAAGGTCATCACAATAATAGGCCTTACAGGTATATGAATATTATTTGAACTGTACCAACGAGTACTCAGTTAGTAAGAATCTGTAACCGTTTCAGCACTTCAAACAAGTGAAAATAATAAATAATATTTAACAATATGTCCTTATGATTGCAGTATACAAGATACATTTTCGGTTTCAATGGAGTCACTGGATGAAATTACAGGTATGTTGTCATGGTTGTGTTAATAGTTATCCCAACCTTTTCTGTCATTATCAAGAAGGACCATATTCTGTTGGGTCCGTGTAGTGGCTCAGTGATTAGCTCGTCTGGCTGTTGATCCTCCTTCCAGCATTGGTTCAAGCTGCCCATTGGAAAGTTTCCTTTTGTTTTTTGTTTGTTTCCTACCATTTAAAGTTGTGCAGAGTATAAAGTGGAGAGCCCGTTGTCATATAAGAAAAATACCCTTGAGTAAAACTTTAAACACCAACCGAACACACAAACATACAAACCATGTTATGTTTGACGACCTGCTTAGACACTTCAATTTGAACAAGAAAATGTTAATGTCGGAGTAAATTTTAAAAAAAAATCTTTTCAAACAAATTTGAGCTCCGGTGTTCTGTTTCTGAAATCTCACAGTATTTTATGATCTTCACTAAATCTGTGACATGTGTATTCAACAGGCATATAAACATTATATACCAATTTTAAATTTAAGTGAACAAATGTGCCTTCATTTTGATTGTATTTTTGTGTAAAATGAGATACAATCCATTTTTACTAATATTAAAATATTCCCCTTACAGCTACATCCCAAATGACAGACATTGGTGATGATCCAGAGTTAACACAACAGGAGGCTGAGACATGGAGTGTTACTGTCGATAAAAAGGTAAAGGAAAGAAATTATAGTTTCAGGGTGAAATAGAATATGAGGTATATAAAATAAGTCTGGACTGTAATTCTCCAGATTTGTTAAGTGATACAGTTGATCATAACATGTACAATCAGACATGGTCAAAATTATAAATTTCTTTGTAAGTCTGCATGATATGTGATGAAAAAATACTCATGCATATAGGATTTAAGTGTTATACATTTTACAGGTACTTTCAGTTCTTAATGGCTGTACCATATTTTAAAAAAGAAAGAAAGTGGAAAATTGTGCTCTGGATAACATGTCAGGGATTCATAGAAGTCGCATCTAGGGGTTTGTTACAGGCCCATAGATTGAATTTTTAAAAAACTCGGACATGGGAAAAACACAATATTTACCCTTTCCCAGATTGATTTATTCAATATTTTAAACAATGAGACTGCATGAATGAATGAACTCCCACCTTCTTTATGCATGATGAGTAGTTTGGTTCTCAGTCTAGTCTGCTACAGTGTGCTATGTTTCTCTTCATCTTTGTTGTGTAGCAGATAAAATGTTTTTGACTAAAAGGAAAGCTAACGACTTATGGGCTAGTCTTTTTAACTGTTAAAACTGTCATACAAGGGAATAACTTTAGCATAAAGGTATAAACAAAACTAAACCATTTCTTAGTAAATAAAATATTGCTCCGCCCATTGGTACTTCATAACATACGTGACTTGATTCTTAGGTGTTTTAGGCTACATAAAATGGCTAAATTTATTATTTTCTCTTTTATTCTACCTGATAACATTTTCTAAAACTGAAATCTTGTTTTTCCGCAGACTTTGAAGAAAATGCCTGCCAAAGATATCAAGCGACAAGACACAATCTGGGGTAAGTGTGTGCTGATGGTTGATCTCTTTTATTAACACTTTGTTGAAACTTATAGCAGTTTGTTGTACGTTAAATAATCTAAAAAAAATATAGCAGACTAAGTAATTTGGGAAAAGTTCTAATAATTTATTGTCTTTCTTTTCAGAGCTGATTCAAACAGAGATTCACTATTGTCGGTCCCTGAAAATATTACAAATGGTTAGTTACTTTTCTTATTATCCTCAATTTATACTTCCATGTTATATGAATCTTGGTTTACATCTGAATATAATGTTAATTTGACAGAATATACATATAAGTATTCAAGTTAAATTTGGAATAACGCTTTCTTAGTTTAAACAGATGTAGAAAGAACTTATGTTAATGATTTCCTTCTTTCAAGATGTTAATCATGAAGTAGGAGAGGTGACTAGTCTAAATTTGGTTTCTTGCCATTGACTAAAAACCTTTCTTGTGTTCTAAAACAACTCAATACGAATATTCCGCAAGGCAAGATTGTGCATGTCGTACTACAGGTGGTTTCTTCCACTATCAGATTTAAATCAAACTTGGTTTCAATATTCCTTGTGGCAGGATATCAAATTGAATTGAGTTTTTTTTACACAATAAAACATTACCTTCAGTAAACTAATGCCATAATTGTCTCATTTAGCATTCCACTGAAGAAAAACAAACCTCTAGTGATCCCCAGCTAATTGGGTAGCCAGCCTTGTTTCTTCCACTTTGAGTCCAATTTTGTTTCCGGCCCTTACTTTAAAACCACCAATGGGCTGCTGCTATTGATCAGCATATGCAATTTCAGGGCGTGACTCACTTGAGCTCTTGTTGTACCATGTTTTATGTCCTTGGTTTTGTTTGTTACCGTTGTTTATGCCAGTTGAATCAGATGTGTTCCACTTCACCCATGCAGCAAGCTTGCCGTCACATGAGTGAAATAACCTTCAAGCTCGGCATAAAACCTCATTCATATAAACAAGCCGACCAACGAAGCAGTACTTTAGCGACATGGATTTGCCCTGTCACATCATAGGAATTATATAATCTCAAGTATGATGAGCAGTGCATTTGCATGCTTTATATACAAATACCTGAATGAATATGTTTTGTGTTTTATTTCAGATGTTTTCTCATGGGATGTTGACAGAGCTTCACATGAGTCAGGAGACTGTTAACAAATTGTTCCCTAATCTTGATGACCTTATTGACATGCATATGACCTTTCTACGTAACCTTCGACATCTCCAGAGTCGGCGTATTGATCAAATCATCGAAGAAATTGGTCCAGCTCTAGTGCAGCAGGTTAGCAGAGGATGTTAGTTTATGGATGTAGACAAACTTTAATGTAGCTTTGTTGGTCAAATTCTTATAGCGTACTCAATGTTGCCACCCATGGTTAAACTTCATTTATGATAAGGATTTGACTTGCAAAATATCAAATATAACATTTCCCGGTGTTGTAACTAAATTTGTTAAGTGCTATGGATGGCCACAACCATTTGAATCCAACATGGCTTGCTTAAACTAATAGTGTCAAATTATTGTTATGCTAATGTTCAAATAATAGGCTAAGGGGCACGCCTACATGTATGTACTGTATTGTATTTTGGTGTTTACCAAAAGTCATATCTTTAACTTTAAATTAAGGAAAAATAGGATATCAAAACCTTCAGTTAATGGCAAAAACAGAAAATTCATTAATTTTTGTGCCTGGGTAAAATACAGAAACTCATCATTTTTCGTTTAAAAGCAATTTTATGCCTTCTCATGGTTAGTAGGCCTTTAAATAAATAGAAATATTGAAATAGGAGGAGAAAGAACATAACACAATGAGACACTATCCTAGTATGAATAAGTTTGTGTTTTTACATAAGAATGGTGTTATACGAAACAAAGAATTTAAAATGTTTTAAAAGTTTTTATTTGATGTAAGTATTAAACCTCTATCTTTTATTGTTTCAGTTTTCTGGTCCTATTGGAGATCGTATGAAAGCAGCTTACGGTAGATTTTGTAGTCATAAAGAAAAATCTGTTCAACTATACAAAGACCTTTTGAAAAATGATAGAAAATTCCAGACTTTTATAAAGGTATAAATTTCTTGACAATTCAGTTTCTGAATTCACTCAAGCAATAAAAATACAATTTTCTCACCTTAAAGAATGCGACTTTTAGTTTTAGACTTACATGTATCTTTCTATCTGTGTAAGATGTTTAGTGTGTAGGTATATAACTTTTATAACTCCTGCCAAAAGTAAAAGAGAAAAAAGAATTTGTTACATACTATGTTATTTGTGGTTAATTACACAGTCTGTTACTAATTACTTTGTATCCCCTCACAACGGAGTGAAGAGAGGGATATTATAAGATTTGGCCCATATGTAACGTAGTCATTCCTATAGTGGAATTATTTATTTGTGAATTTTCCTACACACACTCACGTATTGGACCTAATCGATTATCACCGTCGGGGGGTCAAGGTCATTATGGCTTTTTTTAGAAAAAAGTTTAACACTAGCAGCTAGCATTTATTGGTGAATTTTTATGAAACTTCACACACATACTTATTGAGTAAATTCCTCCGACAATTTCAAGTTTCAGGGTCAAGGTCATTTTGGCTATTTTTTAGAAACTTCTTTGTCTGAGTGTTAAAGTTTAATGATAGACTTTCTTCTTTTATTTACGTAATACTAGTATTTCTGTAAAGGTAAGTATTGGAGCACGTCATAAAATGTGGGGTTACAGAAACTCTGCTCATTTTATGTAAAAGGCAGAAACTGTGTGTGTACAACTCTATTCTTATATTTGATTTCGTTTCGTTTTACAGAGATGTAATATGAATATTTTATGTGAGCGGAGAGAAATACCCGGCTTTTTACTCCATGTATCACTCAGAATCACTAAATACCCTATTTTAATTGAAAGCATCTGGAAAAGTACAAAAGGTGAGTGAACATTAAAAGCCCAAAGCAGACGAGAGCCAACAGCTAGCTACTCACCTTAAGAACCAAAAAATTAAAACTCAATGTGTGCAGCAGTGTGCAGCAAGGTTTTGCTGCGTTTTTGGTCTCATGTGGTTTTGGGTCCAATACCTGTCATGTTTGATATTTCTGACGCGAGGCGTTGAAACTCGCTGTGTGCTGTAGACCTCAGCCAGAAAATTCAACCGGCCAATCAGAATGTTCATAATATTCACGTGCTTGAACTATGCTGTTTTAAAATACATCAAGACATCAATACTCCAAAAAATGCTTTGATTCGGCCAAAATCTCATCGTGTGCATCATATCTTTTCTGTTGAGGAGGAAATTAGATGTACTTGAGGACCGTATCTCAGCTGTTGGCTGTCGTGTGCTGCAGAGTTTATTCTACTATGTGGTATGCAAGTTTATCACATCTTTTTGTTTGTTGCTGTTTACTGTTTGAATACACAGTAACACGGCAATCATATAGGTGAAATTCCTCCTGAGCATCAATATGAGAACCTTCCAAACTTTTGGGTAGCTGATCTGTGTGAACAACATTTACTTGAAAACGGTCTAGATTGTATCCAATTTATTAAGAAGGTGGCCATCCATAAGGAAGTTATTCACGTTAATACCGTCCTCAGGTTCTTAATTGCATCACAGATATGTCTGTTGATCTGTGGCAGAATAGGTTGAGCTTTGTCTTTTTAAACTTTTTTTTTATATTAGCCTATCTTTGGACTCAATTTGTCAACCCGGTTTTAATATACTGTAGAGGCCTTTACTTTCGCGTGTATACAATTTCGGCATCTACATTATTATAACAAAAATGTTTTTTTTAATGAAAGTTATCATAAAGATGTGTAATACTACTCTGAAACCAAATCAACTAAATAAATAAACCTCTTGTAAATACATTTTAAAATAATAACTTCATTTTGAATGACTGATATAAACAATTTGAAACAGGGTCCATTCATTATTAAAACTATGTTGAATTAAAAATGTAATAAATAATGTTCAATAATTTTGCCACTGTCATGAATTATTTTTTTGTACAGGAACATAAAATATGAAAAATTGGTGCAAATTATTTCAAAGGAATCTTTAAAAAAAAGATTTATTTACAACTTTGCAAACTTTTTGTGTTTTCAACGAAATTGAGTGCTTCAAAATGCCTTTAAAACTGCTCAATTTTTTTTTGTATTTCAGATAAACGTGATAGAGAGAATTTAGATCGAGCTCTATTTTTATCAAAGAGTTTATTAGAGCATGTTGATGCTGAGATTGATGCATATCAGAGAGAAGAGAGACTACTGCAGCTTTGTAACAGGCTCGACAGCAAAACTCAGGGCTTCTTCAAGGGAAAGGCTTTCAAGGTAACATTTCTGTCTAATCATTTGTTATGAAGTTTTAATATACTTTATTGAAGAAACTTGTAATAGCTTGTAAATGGAAAGGCTTTCTTCTACCCTATATATGTATTCTGCTGCTAAAGTTACACAGAGACCTTATAAATACATGTTTACCACTCACCTACTGGGGACACGGAAGCATATCCTGTTAAGTTAATAACTTTTTTTTATAAATCATTATTTAAATAGTAAAGACCATGTAAATATTTTTAATCACACGTACAAATCTGTAAAATCAAACACGGTTATAAAACACCCTTTTACCAAGCACAGAAATGTAATAGCTTGTAACAATCAATAAAATATGATAACCTGAGAATGCCTTCCTTATAAAGTGTTTTTAATAAATTAATAGGCGAAGCACCACATTTTGCAAGCTGTGCGGCTGTCTCTGAACACATGACCTGTTGAAAATGATTTGTTTCAATCAGTTCCCTAATGCCAATTATTTCTTACCCTAAAAGTTTTTCAGACACACTCTTTGTAGATTTTAATACATCATACTGTGAGGTTTACCGTTTGTTAGTCTAGTGTACAATGTAGCCAGATATATACTTGTGTCAATGGCCTTGGCTAATGCTAAAGTTTCACCAGCAAGTTACCACCTTGAGTGCCACCATCTTTTAAGTTTCCCATAGAGGAGTCACTAAAAATAGTAAAGGTTAGTTGATGATTAATTTTGCCATCAAGTAGCCTTTTTCCTAGAATACCCACACAATAATGTCTACTAGAGGTAAATTGGATTTGGACATTTGAGACTTGCAAACAATCAATGGCAGCTATTGAGAGATTGCGTTAAATGCATTTACTGGAGAGTAAATTAAGTCTATTTAAAAACTAAATCATTTTGTTAATTTTAAAAAATTTAGAAACTTTTCTTACTGTTATTTATTTTTTTAAATATTTGTAAAATTTTGCTGCTTTTTTTCTTCAGAAATCGGATATATTGTCAAGAAAGCTTCTTCATGAAGGGGTCTTAAGCTGGAGATCAGCTCGAGGAAAACTAAATGGTAACTATTCCTTACATTGTCTTAGGGTAGATAAACTATGTTATTCTTCCTGAAAGTTCCTCCCCCTCGGAGGTACAGTATGTTTTTTGAACAGTGTACCTATTGCAACTAAAAGGAACAGTAAGTTTTCAACGTGCAGAGCATTCGTATAGCGTTTCATATTTCTGTTGTTTTGCGTTTATTTACACTCACATACACTTGGGTGGGTGGGTGGTTAGGAACTTCCTGATGTCCCAGTTCTGTTTGTGCTAAGAGACATCAGGAAGCAAAATTGTTTGTGGGTTTTTTTTCTGTCCTTGTCCTGTTTCGTCTTTTATGTTGCCAGTGCTCAGTATCAAGGTTGGTTTGCTTCACCCATTGAGCTGGCATGCCGTCATAAAGGTGAAATACCCCTGAGCACGGCGTTAAACCACAATCAATCATCGACCTAAAGGTTCCTAAAGAATAGCTTTAACAATCAGAGATTAGACAAATTTATGACAGTAATTCCATCCATTCTCCCTATATGTACCTTCATGTACCTGTACTTCATTAACATGGACATGTGTTGCTCATAAATTTTAAGCCCTTTAATTCAGACAAGATAAAAGAAGTTTTATTTTATGCAAATATTTGTTACAATAAACTTAAATTGATATTTTTCATCTCCTTTCAGATGTGATTGTGGTGGTATTGTCAGATTCTATTGTGCTACTACAAGAGAGTAATCAGAAGTATACATTTTTCTCGCAGGATAATAAGGTAAATTTAATAATATATTTTTTAAAAGAAGAGAAAGAAAAATCTGCATAGCTCACTTAAAAACATATTTAAATGTATTATAATCAATATTTAAGACCAACATTATTTCAAAGACTTTGGAATTTACCCATATATCGTTCGCTGTTCCTATCAGTTGTTTGCAAAAATGAACCGACCGATGTCGTTTTACACTGATCTTTTTAGAAAGAATCTAAGCTAGCTGACACAAACAGACAATACACAAATGCGCCGACTTTCTGTACTTATCACAAGTAATTATCAACATCAGGGTGTCTTATATATTTTTTTTCTAAAAATGTATCCAGTTTAGACGCTGTTGGTTGGGCGGGAGCTTCCTTGTGCCCTCGGAGGTAATGGGCATCAGGAAGTAGATTTTTTTTCTTGTGTGTTTTTTTTTTTGCTCCTTTGTTTCACCCTCATATTCTGTCTCCTCTTTCGTGTTGCCAGTGACGTTTCTCCACCCATGGGGCTGGCACGCCGTCATATAGGTGAAATACCCCTGAGTACGGCATTAAACCCCAATCAATAAATCCATTCTAGACAATACAAGTAGGATGAGAATGCATATACTGCGAAGAGATTTGTATCTCTTGTAGTAGTCCCATGTTTTCAACAGATACTTTGATAAATTACACAGCTTGTCATTTGAGGAACTCTGCGTGTTAAAGCATAATACCCAAATTTATACCCTATAGGAATTTGACCATTATTAAGATAATTTTAATCTTAATTGGTAATGATTTTCTTCCAGTCCTCCGTTATTTCGCTATATAAGCTATTGGTGCGTGAGAAGAGTGACACACGAGACAGCAAAGGAGGCATTTATCTGATCTCACAGAATAAAAAGGAACCAGAGATGTACGAGTTAGTCTGTAAGCCGACAGATAAGCGGGAGACCTGGATTAACATTGTCAGATCAGCCACTGAACAATGTCCAGGAGAAGGTAATAATATTTGAAAAGTCCAGGACTAGAGGTTAAACAATTCCTTTATATCCTGATCGATGGATGTGTTATAGATATGTGTAGGCCTATCCTATCGTCATATATTATTTGACCAGATAGGGTCAGTGTGTGCAATTAAGCAGCCTTAACATCCTCAACCCAGCTGAAATATCAGTCTGCTGTTTGGCATCAACATGCTTTGGAGAGAGTGTTCTAATAAATTGCTCAGTGAATTTAATTAGGGCTAATGGTAAGTTTTAGTTTAAAAACACAAAAAGTTACATGTGTTAAATTTCTATTGTTCCAGATGAGGGCATCCCAACAGAGGGTGATGAAGAAATACGACTCCAGGAAGCCAGGGGAGCCAAATTAAAGGACATTATAGGTAACATTTCTCATTTATATGGGTTTCACTATTACGATTTAGTTTCATAGTTTTAAATTATTACAAATACTACACATGGTTATCTGTGCTGACACCATTTCCAGGCTTATTAGGATCGACAGATAAAAATAAGGGAGGTATAAATGTCCTCCCCTTCACTTGAATATTCTTACTTTTGTCAGTGGTATTTTCTTTGAATCTCAAGTGCATACAGGCCTGTGCTATTGGAAAAAAACGGAACTAAAAGGATCTTGCCATGTTTATTCAAACTCATTTTAGGTTTCCTAAGTTTATAGATTTTGCCAAACTAAACATAAAATAAAGTTTAAATAATAAAATTGCATTATTTTTCATAAATTCACATTTCTGTATTAAAAAAATCAGCAGTTACATATAAGTAATAGGTCTTGAAAAATTAAGAGGACCTTACAGGCCTAGCATACATGTAGGTTCATATTTTTTGTTCATTTAATTTTGCTGAGGTTAAAATATTTATTTGAAGAGATTAAAGACTTCTGTTAAGGGCAAGTTTTTTTAAGGTTAGGTTGACAGGCCTGCTTTGCAGTGTAATTTTATTGACTTCTTTTCTATCACTTTTCTCCACAATTCTATTAATTTTTTTTTTCATTATAGATATCAATCTGATCCCATTGTTTTTTTGTGTCTTTTTTTCTCTCAGAACAAATGCAGAGGAAAGACCAAGAGATTAAGATATGCTGTGATGAGAAGAACAGATTGTTCACAGAATTACTGGAGTTATATACAAAAGAAGAGCCACAACTTGTGAGTAGTAATGCAGTTTTTTTTAATTTTACCCCCTTTATTAACGGTCTTTATTCATGAAAAGTGGTATATTAGTCACCATCTTGTTCACAGCTGCATTTGGTTTGCGACAGAAAGTGTTTAGGCACTGTCCATTACACTGCTCCAAGGACAACAGCTCTGATGACAATTGTGGCAACAACAACTGCTCTGATAAATATTACCCCACCACTAATGTCATAATCACTTGTTGTGATCCGGGCGTTTGTTGTCAGAACAGCTTTAGTCGGAGCAATTATTGTCTGAACAATTGCTGTCAGGAGTAATTAGGGCCGGCTTGTCCGTCCGTCCGTCTGTCTGTCCGTCCGTCCATATTCCTATTCTGTGCTCTA
>JAVFBY010196551.1:0-11058 GCA_034781015.1 Tonicella lineata | reverse complement strand
TGATATTCATTGTCATAATAAGCTTTGAAAAAACATTTTGCCCAAAATCGTCCTAGGGGTCCAGCAAGACCTTAAACTATTAAAATAGTATATAGCACCTATTTGTTCTTCTTGTATCTGTAAAAAAACAGGGGAGAAAAAAAAAAAACGAAACATATCATCATAGTATTTTTTGTGTTTTTATTTTAATAGCTGAATGCCTCATAACTGAAATATTATTTCTTGAACTAGAAATGCCAAATTACTTTTTGTAATGTTACTGGATATCAAACAAGTAAATATAAATTTTAAAAACTCGAGTGATATGAATTTATTTATTTTTTAATTATAACAGAGGTAGATGAGTGTGTCACTGCTGTCTGTCCACCATTTAGTTCATGTGAAGACGGTATCAATACTTATTCCTGTAAATGTGACAAAGGATACAGCATGATACTAAGTGATGATGAAACAGAATTCTGCAAAAGTAAGTTGTGTTATTTTTTTTCCCATCGCAATATTGGCCCGTAGGGGTTATGGCATAAACAAGATAAAAACCATACTGTTTAACACAGGGTTTTCAAATTTTGGATGCACATTTTTCTTACACTTAACTATTTTCTATTTAAAACAAAGTCATTCCAATCAAATTCCTGGTTTCCATGGCAACATAACAACACTAATAGTGATACAGACGACGTGAACAAGACAAAAACCATACCACTTAACACAGGGTTTGCAAATTTTGGATGCACATTTACTTTTGAAAAATATATTATGTATATCTTTTATTTTAGTTAATTTTTATAAATAGTATATGCAAATGAAATTAAAGATTTTTAAAAAATGTAAATATTAAACACGTTCTAAACAAGTTGCCACAAACTCTGTTGCCTCCAGTAGCCTTAGATGCCCACTACCTTTTGACCTCCTGTAACTTTTGACTCTCCCCAGTAACTTTTGACCTCCCTGTAGTTTTTTCCAGTGGCAGAATAAAAAAATGTTCTCAGATAAGCACTTTGTCTTGATGATTACTATGATCTTGTCAAGTTGTGTTAATTCCGTTTAGAGACTGCTGAGGAATATCCTTTTGAACAAGAAAGACAAAAAATATGTTTTTTGGACCTGCCTACCACAAGATAAAAATATCTTATTCTTACTAACAGACAAAAGTCAGACTGAGAAATTAAGTAAAAAGATTGTTTCTGATATAAATGGTTATGGTAGACTTGACCACAACTCTGTAAATATATATGAATATATTTTTTTCTTTCTGTTTTCAGAGGATGACCAATGTAGTGTGGATGAAGATTGCCCTAAAAACCAAGAGTGTGTCAACGGAGATCTGAATGTTCTCACCTGCAAGTGCAAACCTGGATTTGATGACGACTGCAACGGTAATAACATACATGTACATCTTTGAACGTTTATGCATGGCCATTTCATCTAGTGTAGGTTGTAGTGCAAACTGATTAAAATCAGATCTATATTAGCTCCCTGGTATTTTATTTTTGCGATGTAGGAAGACATACTATAGCAAACGGTGTTGATTGGTCGACCAATTAGAGGTCGTGTATTAATTCATGGTATGTGAGTCAGGATTTCCCTGGGACTGCCCTAGCGAAAAAGCATCTGTTTACCACAGCTTCCTGCTATCTAGTTTTTCATTGGCCAATTTAAGCTGTGACCTTTTTTGAACCCCACACTATAGTTAAGGCCATTAAACACAGTCTGCTATACAATGCCCTTAGATCTGCATTCAACAATACAATACAGGAAAGCTAATAAAGATATGATTTTAATCAGATTGGGCTGTACTGTGCCTTACATTTCTCACCCAAATCTGGATAAAGCACTCCAAACTCATATGATTTGATTTAATGCTTTAAATATGTAAGAAACAAGATAAAATCCACTATATCAAACTCGTCCCCTCCCATAATACTGTTACCTGGGGTTGAATTACAAGTTTCATTTAGCTCATTCTTGGACTCCAAAGCTAATACCTGCTAGGATATATGAATGTATGTGCCTCTGGGATAGGAGCAGTATGGTTTGAACAGTATCATATTGACAAAACTCTGGAGGAACAATAATTTTTCAACAGAGCATTTTCATAACGGTTCACATTTCTATGGTTGTGTTGCTTTACTGTTGAATGCACCCTGTCACATTAGTGAAATAATCTTGAGCATGGCGTTTAATACCAATCAATCAATCAAACAACTGTGATTAATATTGACAAAGAAGTATCACTTTGAGTATATATATGTGGATTAAGTTTTGTTACTTTTATCTCATCCAGTTTTTTTCTTTGTAAATAAATGAATAATATTATTTGGAAATAATCAGATTAGAATCTAAGAAATATTGCCATACTTTTTCAAACATACGCTTATTTATTTTTAGATATAAACGAGTGTGCTTTACCAAATGAATGCAGCCCTGATGCTGAATGTGAAAACACACCTGGAAGCTTTAATTGCAAGTGCTTACCTGGTTTCAATGGGAATGGTATTACATGTACAGGTAAGGGTGATTCTCCAAATGGGGTACTATTCCATATATGATTGTATACATGTATATTAATTTGGATACATTCTGTTAAAAATAAGTTATAATGTCTGTAGATTTACAGATGAAGATTGTATATAAATAAACCAAAATGTAGTCATTGTGAATTGTTAATAATTCTACAACCAATACGATGCTATTACATTAATTTCATTTTGATCAGTATTGTCATGCTGTGATGATGTCTGTTAAAGTGTACATGTAGAGCTGTAAAGTCTTATTTATAATAAGGGATTTAAGCCACTGCCAATTACTGGAGGAACAGCAAGGCAAATATGAAAACTATTTAATAATGTCTAGCTATGAACTAAGTGTCATATTTAACTTGCATAGTTGTTACCTCTTATACATACGTTCTCTCTTCTGAACAGATATTGATGAATGTAAATCTGGAGACAATGATTGTGGAGAGAACACAGAATGTAAAAACATACCTAGTGGTTACCTGTGTCAATGTCTGACCGGATATAACGGACATTGTGACAATTGTCAAGGTGAGTACAAGCAACTTAATTATACTATTTGTTAATTTTGCAGGTTTGTTGTATTAAATAAAATCCATTTTATTGCCTTTATTTAAGTCAATTTCAACAAGATAACTAACTATTTTATCATTGTTTTTAAGATTTTGGGGAATGACAATATTTTAGTAAGCTTGTATATAAATTCCGAAAATATTGCTCTATTGGAATTTAAAGCACCTAATTTAATGTTTTTGTTCCCCATCTTTTGCAGACATCAATGAATGTGCCGTTGGTCTTGCCAATTGTTCTTCCCATTCTGAATGTGTCAACAGCCCAGGGTCTTTTGCTTGTCAATGTTTTTCTGGATTTGAGCTTGTCAATGACAAATGTGAAAGTAAGTCTTTTTTCATTTGTATGTCTGGCTTTTGCTAATTAAATAGTTTTGACTTTTTTACAGATGATAGCACATTTTAATTTCTTGATTATGTGCTTTCCATTGTGGTACAACTGCCTAAGCATGTTTTGTATTGTACACCATTCCTGTCGATTCACAACTTGAATTATTTTACATGTAAAGAATTATTAAATGTCATCTAAAATGTCTGAAAATGTACTTGCTAGATTTATTTTCCCATCTTTTTAGAAAAATATCTAGTCGTTAATTTATTTATATATAATGTTTTTTTAGAAACGTCTATAGACCTTCCAAACTGGTCTGGATGTTATGTTTTAAGGTTAAAAGGAGATTAAACTGTATAATTATTAATTACAGACTTAGATGAGTGTAAGCTTGGAGTGTCTGAGTGCCCAGATAACTCGGCCTGTCTTGATACCAGAGGATCATACGTTTGCACCTGCTTAGCTGGATACCTTAAGAGTGCCAGCAACCTTTGTGAAAGTAAGACAACTCACATTATCAATTAACAGATCACCTCTTTTAAACTCAAGCCAGCACCACTCTTTGTTTAAGCAAGACAAGTTAAACTATCACGTAAAATGTAAATCTTTAATACAAATATCAAAATGTATAAAGTAGAATAAAAAATAACTACAAGGTATTTATTATAACTTTGATTAACTTACAAATGAATACTGTATCCATTCTACTTGAGTGAAATTTACCTTTATAAGACTAAGACACCGAATCAGATATGAACGATCATCTTGATTTCAGCGGTGGAATAAAGAACAAGTTTCATTGTTATCTTAATTGTAACTTATTTTTTAAAAACATTTTAGCATAGTTATAAACTGATGTAATATTTATCACTCATAACTCTATATTTTTCTATCACATTTATTCATTTATTTGATCATTTCCATGAAATGATGAAATCTAGCCTCCAGTAGACAGAAAAATGTTTATATTTTTTATTTTGTACTCAAAATAATGTGAAAATATGAACCGTTTTAGATGTAAATGAGTGTGTATCAGGAAAGCCTCTGTGTGGAAAGCATGCCACTTGTTACGATACAGACGGATCCTTTGAATGTCAATGCGATGATGGATATGCTGGTAATGGACAAACATGTATAGGTATGTCACTCAGAAAATTAAGCAATTTACCAATACATGTTCAAGTTTTAATTAGCCATCAAAAGGCAGCACAATCCAATTAGTACACCACTCTAGTACACTTACGCTACTGTCAATGTTTGACTCACCAATGTGATCATGTCTGCCGCCAGTTTACATCCTATAAGGGAAATATTGGAAGGATGTTAAACAAAAACCCAATAAACAGACTTGAGTGTAATATACGGTTTGTGGTTTTATTTGTCAACAGGAGTTGTCATCCTGTGACTTGCTATAAGATTTTATTCCGTCAGCTTTTTAATTATATGATAATTAGCAAACAATGCTTTAAAAAAATGTCTGTTCAAATCATAAACAATATGTATTTTTCTTCAGAATTGTCATCAACAGCCTGTGGTGATCTGACATGTCACTCTACAGCCATCTGTGTAACAAATAGCCAGTGTCAGTGTCCTCCAGGTTATAGTGGTAACCCCATAGAAGGAGAGACTGGATGCTCAGGTATTTACACAGTCGTTTAAAACATTCAATAAATAAATATGGTTTGCTAAGATTAATATTATTGACTGATGTAATACTAATATATGTTGTTGTGCCAGATATCCCATATCAAATAATCAATGGATGCACAGGAACTTTTAGGAGAGTTCATAGCTCGCGATCATTACACATATTACTAAACATTTTGAAAGTGGGAGAGCAATCATGACCAACATGCTTAGTCCATATTTAGCTAAATTCTCACCAATGCACCATATGTGCAACAAGGTCGTTTCATGTTTTTTGGGAAACTCACACTATTTCATAGTAATATGTACATATATTGTCAGTATTAATTTAGTTGTATAATGCATTTGATAAACTCATGATTTTACTTGTGCCAAAACAAATTATACCTGATACACAAGATCTTTATGGTGACTACGAGCTGTCAAAGCCTGTTATACATTTTACTTAACATCGTGAAAGTGGGTGATATGCCTTTATGAATGTGAAAGATTTTAATCTAAGGCCCCAACTGAAAGTTTGGTTATAAATGGTTAATTGTTTGTTAACTTCCATGTAAAAACTTTTATTATTTTTTCTACTCAGATGCAAATGAGTGTACTGATGGTAATGCATGTGATCCAAATGCTGCCTGTGCGAACACTCCTGGTTCATACACCTGCAAATGTAATAAGGGATTTAGTGGGGACGGAAGATCATGCAAAGGTAATAACACTCTTCACTTTATAACGGATGGTTGAGGAGAGCTCCCTGTAATCATAGTGGTTCCTGAACTAAGGGGCATCAGCTAGATCAATTTTTTGTAGACTCATGTTTTGCATCCTGTGGTTGACCTTTGGTTTATTGCCAGTGACATGGAGTGTGCTTTCAATCCTCCAACCATCTGGCTGGCATGCGGTCAGATCAGTGAAATAAAACAATGTAAAACCAATCAAGTTAACAAAACTTCTCTTTGCCTCATTTTTTGCAACAGCTGATATATTTTATAATTTCTATAAGCCTGAGTAAATGATACAATGTATGGTTAGATGACACTTAAGCTCAGATTCCAGAGTAGGAATACAATCAAGAACAAACCAAAATTTGCTTCAATTTGCCAACATACCCCTTATTACTTCAGATTTTATTTTATTTTAATTTTATTAGCCATGTATTTTATTGTGATTAACTAACTAATATAATTTGTTGTTAGATGAGACCCCTGCTGGCTGTCTGTCTAATGCTGATTGTGGTTTTAACTCTGAATGTAAACCTGATGGTTCATGTGCCTGTTATCCTGGATATGCCGGTCAGAAAGGATTCAACTGTCAGGGTAAGTTTTACAATGACAATGACAAAAAAACTGTGTACATTATAAACTAGATATATTATTATCTTATTGGAATATGAAAGAAGCAAACATTCTTGTTTTATTTTATTAGGTTTATTAAACCTTGCCATGTCAATTAGGGATTTTTAAATGGGAATAAATCTATATGTTTTTTGTGTGTTTTGGAGACATTAATAATTGTCTGCCACTTTTAAGTGATAACAATGTGAAATATATATGTATTTTATGTTGTAGACATTGATGAGTGTCAGGATGATATAAACAACGAGTTATGTGGCAGTAACACATATTGTTATAACAAGGCTGGAGGTTACGAGTGTTTGTGTCGACTTGGATATGATAACCTGGACACCATTACTAAACCAAACACATGCTCAAGTAAGCCCTTAGTCTCTAACACATCATAGAAACAGACAATAGTTTTAATTTGAGCCTGTGTTCTAGTTAATTATTAGTAATGACAGAAGTCTAATATAAACTAGAAGTATGCAACTCTGATTGAGAGATGGGCTAAATTGCATTGGGCACTGAGCACCCTGTTATAACGTGTTATATATTGTAGCGCACAAGAAAATAAAAAAAACACAGTTTTTAAAATGATGCACGATGGAAAGTTTATATTTTAAATGGTCAGTAACTTAAAAGCCAAACTCTAAAGTTCTCTATAATAACACTTTATAATTCGCATTTAGTATACAACTGTTATAATTAATAGTATATTTTGTTAGAGGTTAGAATCTGTGTACATGCTGATAAAAAAAATGAGAAAAATGGAGGTGAAAACGATTTCAAATAACACTTTAATCGGGGATTTCTTCAAGTATGCAAATTTTACTTTTATAAAGAATTACCCAGCATTCCTTATAAAAAAGACAAGGAGCAAAATGTGACATCACTATTATTTGCTAGCCTACAATGCCATGGAAGGCTAGCACCGTAACTTAGTGGTTAGCACATGAGATGACTTCAGCTATGGGGGGTTCTGAGGTTTTTCTCGGTTTTCCACCACATAATGTATTACAGAGTAAGAACAGAAAATCTGTTATCATATAACTGAAATACCCTTGAGTACAACGCTAAACACCAACAAACAAGCAATGCCATGGACATATCTAAATGGGAATTGCATATATCTTATTAATAGACTCCTGGTCTTGATTAAATACAGTTTTTTTTTGGTATTTTTTATTATATCAATTTGTCAAGTAACATTTCATTTTATCTTGCCGTTAAAACTGCTTGTATGTTTTTCCATTATACATGTTCATATATGTTCTACAAATTTGATTGGCCAGTTTTTGGTGGCTTTGCTAATGTATTTTGTATTGTTTTTTTGTTTTTTTAGATGTTAATGAATGCAGTCTAAAGCAAGATGATTGTGGTTCAGCCTCATGTTCTGACACTGACGGCTCATACAGCTGTACCTGTCCTAAAGGAACAACATTCAATGGATTTATTTGTGAAGGTATATAACTATATATAATTATATATATATTGATATCGCTCCATCAGCGTCCTCTATATCTCAGTCGGTAGAGTGTTGGCCATGTAAGCCAAAGGTCACGGGTACGATCCTCGGTGGTGGCGTGTTGCGTTTTCTTTCTCTGCATTTATAAAAATATATATAAATATAACTTTACTATTCAGATCTTAAATATAATACAAAATAATTGTCAATGAACAAAACAAAAACAGTTCAAAGATTTTAACAATCCGCTTTTGTCTGTTTGTGTGTGTCTACAGAACCTGATAGTGGAAGCTGTGAACCGGCCTGTGGTGAACGACAATATTGTGATGAAGGATCCTGTAAATGTCAACCAGGTTATTCTGGGGAAGGCTGTAAAGGTATGTCTGAACTTAAAAATATTTTAATTTGTTTCAACGACAATTTTTATAGAAAAGTGGTTTCTGTTTTATTTAAAAAAAAATCATGACACCAAGTTATCATTTCCCAAAAGATATGGCTACCAAGTTCAGTATTTGTTCTTCAAAATTTATTTGGTTCACAATGTTGTTAAATATAGCACAAGTTACAAAATGTTGTCTATTATTATGTCTAAGAGTTTATTTAGAACAAGACAATGTACTGCTTTTCTTTTTATTAATCAGCATCCCTGTGTGAATTTGATTTGTCTTTGGGAATACCATACATCTTATTTGTTCTATTTTGTGTGTTACACTTCATAACATTTTAAAATTGAAATCTATGGGGTTTTTTTCTAGTTTAAAATTGAAATCTATGGTTTTATTTCTAGCTGAAAACACCTGCTCTAAGTGCCACAACAAATCTAGTTGTACATTTAACCCTGACTTAGGAAGCTCTTGCACCTGTGATGAAGGTTATGAGGGTAGTGGTATCTACTGTCAAGGTAAGCCTTTCTCTTCCCTTATTATATAATAAATAATAATTAAATCTTAATGATTGTGTGATTGTCCACCATGTCTATTTAGATGCCGATATTCCTTCAATAACTGAAAAAGGTATACATGTAAAGCAGAGCAGTATGAAAAACATCTTAATGGATAAAAATAGGTTTTGTTTAATGCAAAACAGTGTTAACTGTTAAGGTGTGTTATATATTTACATGTACATACATCTTACTATCTAAACATTGACTATCTCTGTACTATCTCTGTACCATATGAAGCTGAAAATAAAGCTAAATAAACCTTATGGATTATTGTTTTAATTGTTGTCCACGGAATTTGTTTTTGTTAGCCCACTTTTGCTGTTCTAATAAATGTATGGAAACAGATCTGCACAAAACACATATAGACTGATAGCTGTTCTGTTCGAAACATCCAAATCAGGGCAAGTAGGAATATGTCCAATGTCAATTCATTACATGCCCATTTATTACCAAGTTGGTTTAACTATTTTGTTAGGGATCATAATCATTTTTGGTTTATTTATGTTACAGACATCAATGAATGTGCCACTGGTGAATTGACCTGTGGTGAAAATGCTTATTGTGTCAACACAGAAGGAACAGCCTACTGTAACTGCTATACTGGCTATG
This sequence comes from Tonicella lineata, assembly GCA_034781015.1. Taxonomy (NCBI): domain Eukaryota; kingdom Metazoa; phylum Mollusca; class Polyplacophora; order Chitonida; family Mopaliidae; genus Tonicella; species Tonicella lineata. Next base: position 1,647 of record JAVFBY010196551.1, on the reverse strand, counting down.
CTAAAGTTGATGAAGATTGTAAGCCTAGTGGTGAGTTATCTTACATTGAAAGTCTAGTGGGTTTTATTTAAGTTTAGATTCAAAGACTGGTGGTTGACTTGGGCTTTATGTGCCCTAGTGCTCAGAGCCGTTAGGTCACACAGTTTGTTGTGATCTACCCAAGGCTACCAGAATCTAGGTGCGGTCCCGGGACGATGGCCTAGTGTTCGTTGTTCATAAATTTGCTCAAATAGGGGTCTGTCAAGTTTGAATCCTTTCCCTTTTCTTTGCCAGCATTATTTTTTTGTCACTGATGTTGACAGTCTGATGTTGCCAGCGTCCAGGGAACGCACGTACATGTATCACTGATGTAGATAGAGACTTTCCTCATGCTGATAAAGCATTAGTCAATTTACTTATTATTGTAACTATGAGAATCAAACGACTAAAAATATAATCACACAAGACTTGTAGAAGAGTTTTCAGTTGCCTCAAAAGTGAGATATTTTTGTAACCTTAACCCGCAACTTGATTTTCTTGTAAAACCTTGAATGTCCAGTTACTACCAACTGGATGGTATATGATACTAATTATCTATTCTGGATTTAGAACTAATAGAGGGACAAAATGTATTTTACATTCTTGAGATTTACCAACATGTATGTTATGTTTCTCTTTATTCAATAGGTTCTACAACAGACCCATGTGTCTGTGGAGCGAATGGGCTTTGTGTAGACTTGGATTCTTTGACATGTTCTTGTGAGAGTGGATTTGTTTTCAAATCTGAGGCAATTTCTAACAGATGTAAAGGTGTGTTCTCTCAGCCTTCTTATAGGAAGCCTTGTTTTAAAAATTATGTTTTTTTTTACATTACGTAAATTAAATGTGTACTAATCCACATTGATCAAGTGTGTTTTTTTTCGTTGCTAAAGGCATAATGTTAATGTCGCAACGTTGGTATTCATGTTGAACAATATACAGTAGTCCAGTTGAAAAGATTTGATATTTCCTTTGCTTATGTTTTAAAAAGCCATTAAAATTAACTATAAATTTTTTGTATAACTTTTAAAGAAAATCGCCAGAACTGTTTATGTAATATGATACTTTTTTAACATAAGTATAACGTACATTAAAGACAACCTATGATCATTCACAAGTTTAGAATTGTACTGGTGATGAACAACTGTTGATAAAAAAAACTTCTAAATTCATTTATCTTCCTTCCTTTTTGTAGCAAGTTGAATTAAATTGAATTGATTATTTTAGATCTAAATGAGTGCGATGCTGAAGGATACTGCCATATCAATTCTGAATGTACTAATTCTGTCGGTGCATATGAGTGTAAATGTTTACCTGGTTACTATGGTGATGGAAAGAACCTCTGTGGTAAGTCTAAAGTTTTTAAAGTCTGAATAACATTATAAATATATATATTGGGAAAAAGATAAATTTGAAAAAATACAAAATATTATATACAATGAAAGTTTCTCTCTTTTGTTTTTAGATCTGTAGACAATGTTTGCCTATGAAATAAAACTGTTAAATAACTGTTTATTCGCATAACTCGCTATAGAAAGAAACAAGTAAAGGTAATAATTTTGGAATAACTTGGCCACGTCTTTATTAACAACAATTGTAAAGGTTCCCAATGGCATCAGGGTCTCATGG
>JAVFBY010196440.1:0-11059 GCA_034781015.1 Tonicella lineata | reverse complement strand
TTTATATTTTCCACTAGTCAAAAAATGTGCTTTTTAGGAAAATGATGAAAATGGATTTATAGCGTTTTGGAACCAACATCTTCATATAGTGATCAGCTCCGTCCGCCTGACAGTATGACCCATTTTGTCAACACGATATTGGGTTTCAATAATATTTTGCAAATCTCATCGGTATAAATTGAGGATGTGCAGTCGCAACTGTTTATTCTTCAAAGTTAGGGCCCTTTATAGTATTGCCATATATTTTAATTTTAAAAAAAGTTGGATTTCAGTAATATTTTGTAGATATCACCAGCATGGTTTAAGCATGTGCACGACTGTTTATTTAACAAGAAATGCTGTCCTAATTGACTTCCGGCTCTCGATTGGCATGTGACTTCCACTTGTTCCACCTTTTGCTTGTCTCAAATCAGGGTGTTCCCGACAAGTCACAATCACATGATCTGTTCAGTTGTGTTTGATTCCTGTTTGGGGGTCCAGGACGCCATGAACATTGCAATGGAACAGACATTTAAAAAATACATAATTAAATTCATTTTGACTCAAAATCTGACCTGGGAAAGAGACAAATATTAGGCCTTCTTACACACTAACATGTCTATTTAAAATAGTTCTGATTCCTTGGGAGCTTTAATCTTTCTTTGGAGTTGTTACTATTTTAATCTCCTCAGTGGGAATCATAGTAACATGAGTACATAGACAAGTTAACCAAGGATGAAAGTGGTTATCCAAATCCTTGTTTTGCATAACCCATTTTTAGGTTATCCAAGGAAATTTAAGAAGAATGCATAAAACTGGCTTGCCAGAGATGTCTACGGATTGCTTTTTCCACCCATTGGGCTGACATACCATTACATGTGTGACATAACCTTAAGTACCACACAAAAAAAAAACACAAATTTTCATGAATTAAACTATATCTGTTTGCTGTGTTTTTCAAGGTGTTGGTGTCTGAACAAGAGCCCAGAGAAGATGTGCCAATAGCAAGTCCAATACGAGAGGATGTAATAGAGGAAGTGCAAAGCCCAGGTATCTCAAAATTTATGGAAGTTTCGAGTTCTGATTCGGAACCACAAACAGCATATCTGCCAGTGACCTTGACCCAAGAAATGCTTCGGGCGCATACAAAGATGCAGGAAAAGCTGTATGTTCAGCAGGCTACGAAAGACAATACGAATATCACAACGTTCAATCCAATGCATTTAAACCCTGCCTACAGACATAAACGTTTTCACTCGCCAGACGTAGACGGAACAGCTGAGAGTCATTTTCACGCTGCTAAAACTCCGAGGACCATTGACCTTATACATGGCCTACATCCCAGTTTTCAACCAATGGAAACGTTCCAAGCACCCCATAATAAACTCCATAATTTTCCAAGCGAAAAGTTCTCAAATCTGATGACATCTCAACTGGCTAACCATCATGGGCTGCGAGGAAATAATTGTGGAACAGCCTTTCCCTTCGTACAGCTTGATTCTCTTAACACACCTACAACAAATGCTACAGACGGTTCTGGCATTCAGTGGCCATACTACTCTACAGGTAGGAAACTTGAATATCATTTAAATAGATAACAGCTCAGTTTTAATGGAAGTTTATAGAGGTATTCTTTTTTTTTTTTGTGGGGGGGGGGGGGGAGGAAATACAAGGGAAGGGAAACCACTGCAGGTTTTCACAAGGTTTACACAAGGTTTACCCTAGGTTTTCAACCTAAGTCATGAAATTTAAAACACCAATCAAATAAACCCATGAACATGATTTGAGGGAAGACATGATGTGGACAGGTTGGATATTACAACTCATGAGCACTGATTACAGATGAAATTGTGACTATAACTGATCACAGTTTGAAGACTGTTATTTTGAATAGAAGTTATTTTTATTAAAAATAGAAAGTGAAATTGTGGGGAAATTGTGATAACTGATAATTTAAAAAAAAAAAAAATTCTAGGTTTAATATAGGAATAATTTCCACAGCTTGTCCAATAAATTGATTATTCATCTATTTAAGCCAAAAAAGACAAGTTTTGGCCATTGTAATGAATTATAAACTATAACTCCTTTACCAGCGGTAACTGCATGACTTAAGGTTTAAATGCATGACTGTGGCGGTCTTGAATGGTGCTGGTTAACTTCTGTTTCATTTTGCAGTTTTAATTGCCTTGGTTTTTTTGTTATAGGTGGTACTGGGTTACCTTTCCTGTACACCCCTGTTCCTGTATTCAAGCCTTGTAACAATGCTGTGTACACGCAGGCCTCTCAGGGCAATCATGGGAAATATACACAACATGTAATGGCAGGAAAGCGAATTGCGCAAACCACAACATCTTCATCCAGTTTATCATCTTTTCAGGTATGTATTTCGAAGAGTCCACTCAATCGAATGTCCGTCACATGCCTGGTATGATGGGTTTGGCCTTATGTACAATGGAATTGCAAGATAAAAAATGGCCTCAATCCAGCACAGAAGTCTGTTGTATAAATCACATGTTGCAGAAAAGTGTCTACAGTTCAATACTCACAATAGATTTTCTGTGATTCTGTGATTTCTGTGACACCTAGTGCTCTATGAGCAAAGCCACATCAGGAAGCCAATTTGTTTTAGTTTCATGTAGCTTATTTTTGTCATGTTCTAATCTTTGATGGTGCCATTGATTTGAAAGGTGTTTTCCCCCATCCATAATAATTATTTATCTTTTTGAAAATGGCCAATTCGTGGATTGGACTGTGACCACAACATGTAGGTGAAATACCTCAGAGCGTGGCATTAAACCCCAATCAATCAATCATTTATACAACCCAAAACAAATATAGTATGTTTTGTATCCCCTGAATGATATTTTTTTTACTCTCAAGAACTAAGGCCATCAGGAAGCTGATTAGGGATTTTTTTTCTCGTGTTTTATGTTGCCAGCGACTTTTACTTTTCCCACCCATTTGGCTGGCTTGTCTGTCATATACATGTACATGTAGGTGAAATACCCCTGAGGATTGTGTTAAACCCCAATCGGTCCCTTCACTGACAGTGCATTATGTGTTTCATAATCTCTATAATAGACAACTCCAAGACTAAATAGACAACTTAAAGAAGGAAAAAAATGTATCCCCCTTAAAAGTAGGTCCAGACCCTATTTAAACTGGACAAAAATCAAAGATAATAACTTACTGAAATCGTTAAAATCAAAATAAGCCAGTTTCCATGAAGATAAATACATATTTTCTACCTGTAGCAGTCTACTCAGAGAAAAATGACATGGGTTCATTTTACTTTGAATTTTTTTGTAGCACTATGTTGCATGTGTTTAACGTGTTATGCCCTCTCTAGTAAGAGGAGTCTCGCTGCATAAATTATTTAAATTAGCTTCACGTTTTTTTTTTCTTCTGAGCCCTGTTGGGGCTTGATCTTAGTTACTATTTAACAAAGGCTTTTGGAATTTCCATACAACATTCTTCACTTTGTGCAGATATGCAACGTAGAAAAAAATTATTGGAATTATTCAAATTTTTGCATACCCCTGAGTACGACGTTAAACACCAATCAAACATCAAATTTTTGCATCAATTACCCAAGTTGTCTCTCAAATTGTGCATGTTGCGGTGTTGTCTACAAAAAATTTGGCTTGCTATTATCAAAGACATAATGCAGCAGCCATCAATTCAATGGAGGTTAGTTAGTCTTAGTTCAGAAACATACAAATTATCTATAAATTTGTTAAGTTGTTTAAATTGTGGCCCATATTTCTATTACCATCTATTATTTTACAGCCAAAATATGATCGGTTGAAGCTTCAGCCGACACGTAAACAGCTGGTCGCTCAAGCACAACAAAAGAAAAGCAAAGACGTATGGGAAACTTCTGATAATACCTCATCTAATGAAGATACTACGTCGTCATCACTATATCTACTCGAGTCAGATAGTTACAACTGCAGCTCGTACATTGACGTAAGTAATATACTTATTTCCAGACACAAAGCTTCCTGTGCCCTCCTTAGTACTCTCTGAACTTAAGGCTTATTCTCATGTTATCATTTGTAGTAAGAACATTAGGGGATTCATATATTTGGAGGTCATTTGATTGATTGGAATTTGTCTCATATTTTCAGTCCTGTAGACCTTGTTAAATTAATAAAATGTTTCTCAGCCATTTTTTAAAAAAAATCAGACAAGCATGCAATATTTTATTTTTATTTATTATTGCCTCATATATTGACCATGTAGGCATTTTATTATGCCCCTGTTGTTACTATTTAACCTAGTCTTTTAAAACTTGCATCTTTCTCCATGTGCAGATGTGCAACTAAAAAAAAAGTGGAATTTTGCAAATGTCTGCCTAAATTATGCAGTTTGATAATTTGTTTTTGTCTGAGCCCTATCCAGACTATCTTGGTTGCTATTACTAAATGATGCCAATTTCTGCATAAATTATGCAAATTAGCCATGTGTAAATTTGGTCTTTTTTGTTTGTCTAAGCTCTGTCCAGGCTATATGTTGTTCACTATTTACCATAACCTTTTAAAATTTTCACACAACATTCTACTACATATACATGTATATTCAGAGGTGCAAGATCAAAAATAATTGACCAAATTTCCAATAAAATTTCTATGGCAACTTCAAAACAGCCCTTCAGTAATTAAAGGCATGTGTCATACATTTTTTTTACTCTCAACTTTTAATCCCTTCGCAACAGAGAAAACTATTTATTTTCAAGGTCGTGGTTCAAAGTTCAAGATCACCAGGAACAATTAATAGAAAATCATGCAAACAAGATATAGATTGAACTGTTTATCATATAATAGTACACATGTAACTTCATTATGACGGAGAAGAAAACCCTATTTTAAATGTCATATTTCAAGGGTCTAGATCAGATATAGTTTCAATTTTTTTTTTATCCTAATTGTCAGACTTATCACTTATCATTTAGAGATATCACCCCAAGGGTTTGTCCCTAAGCTTAGAGAACACTCCCTCTCCCTGTTTTGGGTTTTCAAGATCATCACTGGAAATAAAGAAACGTTTTCTTGCATTACAGGATCAGGAACCAAGCAGTTCTAAACTTCAGCATCGGTTACCTGAATTGCCACCTTGGATGCTCAAAACCAAATGGACAAGAGATACTGAAATGTGTTACACGATGCCGAAACGAAAACTGGCTCGAGTTCTGAAAGAAGATCGTGAGAAGCTGTTGGTAATGCAGCAGGAAGATATGTGCTGTCAACAACTCTATGATTTGCTAGAGGAAATTGACAATCCAAACCTTCCACCTTTTATGGTAAGTCCATAACCCAAGAATTAGGTTTCCAATTTTTGAAAAAATGCCTTGAACAAGCAAAAATTTCTGGGTTGTGCAGTCAATTGTAATGTATTCAATTTGAATATGTCGTTCCCTTTTTTTTTATCTTTTTTTTTTAAATATAACCTTTTAAGAAAATTCAAGTAGCACAAAAATGCCACACTGGATGGGGGGAAAATCTCCTTTGAGATGTCTTGTTTATGTAATGGTTTATAATCTAGTTCTACTTCATTGTTCGTTATTGAATACAATGGGGTTTTTTGAATTTGGTTTTGGACGAATTCTGTACCGCTGGCGTTGCTCTTTCTTTTATATTTGATGATGAAATTATTTTATATAAAAAAATTCTGATAACCCGTCTTTTTGTTTTTTACGTTTTCAATGTCTGATTGCTTTACTAGGATGAGGAGGGTGAGGCATTGCTGAGGCCCCTAGAAGATGATGAGAGTGTAGATAATCTCATGAAAGGATTTACTGAGATTGTTGTAGATGAGCAGGGACTTTGTGGCGGGTGTGACCCTGAGCATAATCATGGTGTCTCCACGATTATTTTCCCTAAAAAGACGAAATCAAAAGTGAAGACTATCACTGAACATTTAAGCGAAGAAGATTGTGACTCTGATATGACATTGAAGGAATCAGACGAGAAACTGGAGGATTCAGTCAGGTCCGTTCGTTCTGGATCATCTAGTCCGTTTAAAGTCAACGATTCTGCTGATATGGACTCCACCACTTCTGGTAACTTGACCCCCAGTGACCTCCGCAGTAATGAAGAAGCGCCTAGCTCACTTAAAGAGTCTGACTCAAAAGAAGAATCAGACACATCTTCAAGGGATCAAATAGACCCAGAGATTTTTTCACCCTTCCCAGAAATAAACTTTTTTCAGAGTATTTTTGTCCCTTTGAAATTATTTTTCCCCAAAATCTGTTCTTTCAGCAAAAAGAACCAGTTACCCAGCTGGCTGCTGGAGACAAATTTCAATAAAGACATTGAAGTCAAATACAAGCTTAAAACAAGATCCCAAGAAGAGGTTCTAGCAAGGGATCACAAAATGTTTAGCCGAAATGAGACAACCCGCTCCGGTGATCATTCAGTTTGCTGCTTATAAAAAAGAAATGAAAACATGTAAACGAAACCGCAAGGCAATGTTTTTGGCAACCCCTTCATCGCCTAAAATGGCCGACAAGGCTGAATTGTCAGACACTGAGCCGTGTAAAAAGAAGCTCCGTAATGTCATAGTAACAGAGCTAATGGGATCTATTATGAAGCAACTCGACCCCACGGCAGAGACGTCAAAAGACGATACCACCAAAAACGTAAAGAGTGGTGCATCAGACTCGGTAGATATGGTTGGTATTGAAACAGACAATCTGGTGTCTATGCCACTTGAATCAGTTGAAGATTCAACGACAGAAGTGAACAAAGAATCTCAACATCATGACAATTTGAACAAACAGTGTCAGAATTTGAAGGAACAATTAAACAATTGTCAATTTACAGCAACACAAGGACAAATTGACACCAATGTAGAGGATACTGAATTAATGGGAAATTTTGATGAAATGTTTCAAGAAATGTTTGAACAAGAGTCAACTGGGGACTTATATGATTCAGATATGTACGGAGATTAGTTGATTTACTGATTTTTATGGATCAGTATTACACTTTTTATGGTATTTAAGTATGTGTTGTAAGTTATATTGGTACATTTGTACCTTTTATAGAACAGAACAGACAAGTTTATCAACAGAGAAAAATGTAAAACTCAAGTGATAATTGTTTTTTGTTAACAGATACTTTTGTGCTTAATGTGATAAGACAATGGTGGCAACTTGGAATGTAAATTGTTGAAAATGTAAGTGTTAACTGTTGCCAGTGTATGGAGTTAAATATTGCAATATCTGTCTAAGGTTGAATGTTGCCACTGTCTTGTGGTGAATTGTGCCACTGTTTGTTTTTGCCAATAACGTTGATCGCTTTAATTTCTTGTATAGAATATTGCCACTGTCTAGTCATGAATATTACTACTGTTTTGTGTTAAGTATTGCCATAGTCTACTATTGAATATTCTTACTTTCAGTTTTAATGGGGGGCTCGTAAATGCTGGAAAGAGAGATAAGTTTGGACCCTGACACCGCGTAATGCATTCGAATGTGACTAATATTAATGACATCACAGAGGCAGAACGTCTGTGATGTTATAAAATTGCGTCACTATCGAATGCATAACGCGACGTCAGGGTCCAATATTATCTCCCTTTCTGTGTTTACGAGTCCCCCCATTGATGGGTATTCCAACTGTCTATTGATGAATACTGACCATTTCCTGTGATCACTGTATAGTGAAGATGAAGAATAATGCTACTGTTTAGTGAGGACTGACACTCTAGTGTTTAATATTGCTTCTGTCTACCCATGTTTTGTTGTGGGTGTCTACTGTTGAGTATTGCAACTCTCATGTTTGGATAATTGTAATTTTCTACTGTTGAATATTGTCCTATCCTTGAATATTGTCCTACCCAGGCTACCCTATGGTGGACCAAATTAGCATTTAATCCAGAATTATCAATATTGATAACGGGTATAACGGCTTTTTCAAAGGCTATTGAGAGCCAAATCATACTAATTTGCTGTAGAATTATAAAATCTTAAAATTGCTGCTATTTGAGGAGCAACAGGAAGTAGGCCTAGATTTTTTTGGGCTGTGTCATGTTTTTTTTCTGCCTTTCTCCTGTCTCCTCTTTTTTGTTGCCTGTGATGTCAAGGGGGGGTTTCTTCCATCCATTTGGCTTGGATGTTGACATCGATGAAACTCCCCTGAGCATGGCGTTAAACCCCAATTGAACAAATCGATTTATTGTACTAATGAATGCTCCACTCGTAAAATAATGACATTAAAATCATGAAATAAACATTGGAGCCTGTCGTGTTAACCATAGCAACGAGAACCCACAAGAAAATAAAGTATTGTAGTACATGTATATGTACGCCGTCATATAGGTGAAATACCCCTGAGTACGATGTTAAACCCCAGTCAATCGATCAATAATAATTTATTGATATAAGTTAATGTTAATTTGGCCTTCCATACTTGTCTAGTATTAAATATTTCCACTTTCTAATGTTGAAAATTTCAACTTGCTAACCTGTCTTCTGTTGAATATTGCCAATGTCTAGTGTCTAAAATTGCTGTTCTGTAGGGTGGAATATTTCCGGTGTCTAGTGCAAGACGTTGTCTTCTGTTGGTGTTAGTTGTTGCCCCTGTCAGTATCAAGTATGTCTGGCAGTACTAATATTCTTCTTTGTGGTAATCATTTTTTGTGAAAATATTATATGATGCAAATTAATATCATTGATGCAAAAAATGAAAATACTTTTATTTAGGCAGGGTAAATCTTTCAGTATTACATGTACACCGATTTCCAGAGAGACCCTGGACAACTTAATTAAAATATACATATATATTTATAAAAATATATATACTTGTACATTATATACAGATCAATCAATAAATAAATAATTAAAATGCATAAGTCTCATATTAGGACTCACTCTGCTAAAATCAGGCAGGTTGGGGGCAGCCCGCAACCCTGCCCCTCCCCACTCCTTAGCAAAACACCCCTGATTTATTATATATATATATATATATTACTTGGGTGAACCTCTATAGCTCAGTCGGTAGAGTGTTGGTCCTGTAAGCCAAAGGTCTCGGGTTCGATCCCAGGTGGAGGCTTGTCACATTTTCTTTCTCTGCATTTATAAAAATATATGCAATCTTCAAATGGCATCATATCATGGTTGAAAGCGACCAGCATTTTCGTGATCGAAAGTAAGTTCGACCATGAAAAAGCTGGTCAAAATTCTGACCAGCTTTTTTGTGGTAGGTCACGAGTGTAGCAAGTTTTTATGTTTTTTTAGTAAGATGTACGGTATTGGTTCAGTTGTTCATGTTATAAGTGATAGGATGACGTCAGATACAATATGTGCACTGCCATGCAGTTCGTAAATTGTGTACGCAGGCACGTTTACAGACGAAAGAAGTTGTAAAGCCTCGGTAATATACTGTTGGCGACCTGTCAGTCTTTTCCGCCTTAGGCTTACTATTATAATAGTGATATATCACTTTATTGTAGCATGTCACTTGACGATTATGGTTATAATCATTCTGGTTATATAAACATTATCGCAGCTTGGCGTGCTGTAAATAATACAACAAGGGTGAGTCATTTAAAGAACTTAGTTTGGGTTCAATCATAAAACGTCTGAGCTTTTAAAACAACAAGCCTGCATTACGACATTATAACATTTGATCGACAGGTGTTTTTTTGTATCAGATATGGAGTTTTTGCTAAGTTTTGTTTTGGTTTGTATGACTCTGTCATTGTCATCAGGTAAGTGAACTCACTTAATCATATACCTGTACTTTTTGTGCCATTTCTGTCTTGTAGTGAACATTTTGTACCTGACATAGCCGTCATACCGGACTCGTTTTACATTTTGTCACACTTATCTTTTCTCTCTCAAAGTTACACGTACCTTGTGAACATGGGCGATTTGTATGTATTTCTTCTGCCGATATCAAATCAGTGTAATTACAGGTAAAATCCTTTAAAGTTGGCTTGGGTTTTACTTCATCTCACCTAAAGAAGTAGTTGTCCTAAATAAAGACATATTCGGACGACAGCATTTAAACTTGCTCAAGTGCCTTAGTGGCTCAAAACCGGTTTAACTTTAGTCGCCTGAACTCACACCTTTAAACTGGTCAATTTATCGGCAACGGAAAGTTTTATCAACTATTATTTAGCTCAAAAGTGTTCATGGAATATCCGAAGCACTGCATATTCAAATGAGTATAAAGAAAGATTACAAGAGACACGTTGCATACAATTATACGATTTTTGTTGTATACTACAAGCCGCCTACAATTTAAGTTGTTAATACAAATCGCACCATGAGAACAACCCTTTAAATGCCTCGGATATGCGCATCATGCATGCCTGGTGACCTTGTAAATAGAAGTCACAAGTGCGTTGCTAAAACCTGGGATGAGTATAGAACTGATGACGGGATTCAAAACTCCCTTTGTTTTAAAGGCACACTAACCGTTTCACGTGTTAAACGCTCTAAAACTATTTTAAAAATGAAAACAAGCGAGTTTCTGTATTTTTCCCACATAGAGAAAGTTATGAACTTTCCATTTTTGCCATTAACTGAAAGTTTTGATTGCCTGGTTTTCTTTAAAATAGAAGTAAAAGTTTGTATTTTCTTACGTTCACTATTGATTACCGAGAACTCTTACCGTCCAACTCAACTGCCAACCGTTTAAATACTTTAAACATTTTTCTTAGCTTAATTGTGTCTTTAGAAAGGAAATAGTGTAAATGTCCACCTTCTCTGGGAAGCAAAGATGTCCCTTTCACATCAAACCCATAGACATCATTTCGGTATTTCTAGAAACTGTTTTGAAAGAGCTAATAAGCTAAATTTGCTGGCAGTTAGGCCCCGATAGTTTGTTTTGTTGTTGTTGCAGTCTCGATAACAACGCTTTTCAACTAATTTCAACGACGGGAAACGTTGCCTTATCTATTTTAGGTAACGACATGTCATTTTAATAATGAATTGTGTACTTGTAATCTTAAAGCTACCATCTCGTTTAGAGGATAGTGTGGCTTTAAGCCTTAACGCTGAGGCAATCTCGTACTCTCTCTTTAGGCGCGTTGTTTTACGATATCGTTATCTGCAGACTCGACTGCCAAA
>JAVFBY010196329.1:0-11060 GCA_034781015.1 Tonicella lineata | reverse complement strand
ATTAAAATTTCCGTTTCAAGATGCAAATTCCGTTTCAGATGCGTGATTCCGAAAAGTATTGCGATATTGACGTGACGTTATGATTCGCGTATCGTGAGGGCAAAGAATCGATAGTATCGATGCATCGATGAATCATTACACCCCTAGCTGGATGAAGCCCTGATTGTCTGCCATACGCATGTTAGATGTGAAAAACAATATTTTATAGAAGTACATGACAGTGAAGTAACATCACACAGCGGAATCTTAGTAGATCGCTACCAACCCACCACATGCATGCGTTAAAAAAACACACCAAGTCAGTCTCAACTTGTTAATGTTTTATACTAGTTCTCAAATCTGTTTATAACGCATTTGTTTTTAACATGTTCGTATCGCATGCATAGCTAAGTCAGATCAAAACTCTTATACAGTTACACCTGTTATGTGAGGGCAACTAAGGAATGAATAGAACAGCCAAAAACATTGCCAACCAATCAGAAGTACTTGATATGAGATAAATTACCTAAAAAATGGCTTAAAAGCACATTAACACAAACAAACCCCTTAGTCTCATTAAAATATGAATCTTCTGCCCTGAACAAGCTGTCAGAGCTTGATCCAGGAAGTGCGAGTTGGGGGAATTGGAGGATTTTTTCCCTGATTGTAGCACTTGTTATTGACAGATGCATACTAAGTCACCTAATGTGCTGAAGGAGCAAGTTTGCAATCAAACTGGACGGCAGAATTTTGTTCTTTCTTAATATTAAATTTAAGCATATTCCTTTTTATATTTAAATTTGTTAGGATTGTAGGGAAATATTTTTAATATCTTTCTGGACAAGGGGCCTATTTACATGGGGAATGGGGCCTGTCAGTTGGGGAATGGGCCCCTCAATGGGCCCCTGGAACATAGGCAGATTAAGCCCTGGCTGTATCCATCTTACTTTAAATCGGACGTAATGCAACCTTGAAATAAACAATTGTTTGTGTTTATTTGTAGGGAGAGGAATCTAGTCCTGAACTGACTGATCTAGAAAAGTCATTACGAGAGAAAGCTTTACAGTCCATGCAGAAAGCAAAAGAAGAAACTGCTTGATCTTGTGTGTTCCATGTATACATTCTTGTTTATAGACAATAAGAGAACTCTTGGTCGGATGATGTTTGCCCTTAAAAATCTGGTTGGATTGTTTGATATTCAGAAAGATACTGTACATTTTATATGCGATGTCATACTGTTGGACAATATGCAGCTTGTAAATGTGTTATAGTTAAGAAATAATGTTCTAATTGTGGTATATTGTGAATTTTACCACGGTTACAGGTGGAAGAATTTATATTTTTGGACGATGGGGATTTTTATAAAATGATTGATTTTGCTTATTCTACCAAATAAATAACTGCAGAATTGAAAAGATTCCTAGCCATTCACCTGGTGATTAAAGTGAAACTTCTAGGTGATCATGGCAAATCCATGTTCTGATTGTTTTTGCAACGATAGCTCTTAAGTCCTGAAATTTGTTTAACTCTTTCACTCTGGAATATCTTTTTCCCATTTTGACATATTTGGACAGAACATAATTTTAGAAAGTTTTGTTTTTTTTACGTTCGTAAATTAATATGGTCATTTTTTTTTTTTAAAAGTGGTATGTATAGAAAAGTATATATTCTCTTGATCAGGAATGCTTGGTCTACCTAAAATTGTTATAAAATATGTTCTACATGTAGTATGATACAACAAGGTTTCTTGTTGAACGGAAATCAGAAAATAACAAAAAATCAAAAAAAGTCAAACCAGTCCTCGATTGTTTACGCATGTTCATTCATCTCACCTATCTCCTGCTGTGTATCTTCTTTATCTTCCATGTCATCATTTTTAACTTTTTTTCCACCCGGGAAGCATCTGTACAACTTAAAAATGCAGTAAACCTGTGTATTTTCCATAAACAACAAGCGCTTTTACTGGACGTCAACAACAAGTGCTTTAACTGGACGTCACCATCTTTGAATTCTCTGGATGACCTGGTATTTCTCTGAGGGATTTCCTATTTAAATTAAGCCAGTACCGGCCTAGTTTTAGAAATTATATGCATCATTATAGGCCAGAGGTCATATTCTTCAACTCTGATTGGTCAGATTTACAAACCACACTTATATAAGGAGATTCCCCTAGCTCAAAGATGATGACGTATACAAGCTGTTATCACCGGCTTATTAAAACAAGTTATTAAAACAGCCTCGCCGCTGTCATCTGCTCAACGGAGTGAAAGAGTTAAGATAGCAGCTGTCATGGCTGTAGACCCTAAGTGACAAATGTAAAGAAGTGTCTACTTGATCAGTGAGAAATGGATTAATCCCTGGCTGGTCTCTCATCACTGGAGAGGGCCACTCACCTTTGTGCTTAAGGAGAGTGGTGGCTTATTTGCCTGTAAATAAGGAGGTGAGGCTTATTTGCCTGTGGATAACGAGAGTGGTGGCATATTTGCCTGTGGATAACGAAAGTAGTGGCTTATTTGCCTGTGGATATTATTAAGGAGAGTGGAGGCTTATTTGCCTGTGAATAAGGAGTGGGGGCTTACATCATATGTATTTGCCTGTGAATAAGGAGAGTGGTCGCTTATTTGCCTGTAAGTTTAATTTTTGTGGCTAATTTTAAGTAGAATATTAAAAACTTGCCGTAACTCGTCAAATTCTAAAAGTAGGAGAGTCGTGGTTCACTTGCCTCTAGTTTGCTATAAATTTATGATTGATAAGCCTTCAACTTATTTATTACTCACTTGATCACCGGTACAGGAACTACATGTATGTACTTGTACTGATGTGATTATGCTGTGAGTAACTAGGCCAGGAGTCTTTGGTACAGACATGTAACAAATTAAAACAGGGGAAAAGGTAAATAACAAATGGGTTTCTTTGTAAACTTTAGGCATTGACAATTTCATACATATAAATTTATTTTAGTTGTCCACAGGTAGAAATGCCGTACATTACAAGACATGGTACAACATGCTTTTGAGCATCCTAGTTTGAACAAACATCTTCTGTAGTGGAGGCGAACAAGGTATTAGGGCACAACTACTACTTACATGTATGTACATGTACATGTAGTACGTGCACTACTACCTCCTTTACAGGTGATTTCATATTATTGCCTATATTAATTTGCCTGTAAACATGGTAAACGAGGTAGTAGTTGCGCGTTAATATGAAGCAGTGCAGAAGAGGTTTGGTCAAACTTGGAAATCCCCATAGGATGCTGAACCAGGTTTTGTTATGTACGGCATTTCTGTCCGTGGACAACTAAAATAATTTTATATGTATGGAATTGTCAAATTCTATCTGAAGTTTCCGAAGAACCCAATTGTTATTAACCTTTTCCCCTCTTTTAAGATACCCAGGCAATCACAGGACACCACAACAGATCGGCTTCAGGATGCCCCTTAGTTCAGAGAGCATCAGGGTACAAGGAGCTTTCACCAAATCCCACACTGCTACATGTAGCTTACAAGGAAACTGCAATAGACTGTTTCAGTACAAACCTACACATGTAGACCCCAATTATTGTTCCTGGATGGCAGTGAATTGACTTCAATGTTGCGTTGTGCCATGAAACAAGCAGACAGACTTACACTTAAGTTAGGAGTGTCTGTGAGTATCGTGATGTGAGACAAAAGCAGCAACACTGACTTTATTTCAATGCCACCCAACATCGAACAGTCATCGGAGCCATAAAAACTTAAAACAAAAGCGGTCGATAACACAAAAACTATCAATATAGAGACTTATAGTAAGACTTTTTGTTTATTGTCTTTACAGAACCTAGGAATGTAAAATCATTAGAAGAATCACCTTGGTAATTAGAAATGTCGTTCATGCCATGTGTATATATGTTTATTAAACTCAGATGGAGTTCCTGCATTTCTTTACGTTTCTCCTCCCACTTAGGTATCAGCTGGAGGGGTAGAAAACAAACACATGCTTAATAAACATTCAACTTACTAAAGGTGTAACGATATACTAATCTAGCAATATGATACGTATTGCGATACATCCTCACGATAAGTAGTAATTTAATACTGATGAACAATAAGAAAATTAGCCGCTTTCTGGCATCAGATGCATGATTTTCATAAATACATGATTTTCATCACGGTCAGTTGCTTGAAGATGCCTAGCAGCTGACTTTATAGTTTCTTTTGTTTTTGGTTGAGGAGGAATTCTCTTAGACCTCAGGTGTACATGTAAATAAGAGTTACAAATGTATTTCTCTTTTCAAATGTATCACGATACACGGTTGGCGATAGGATACACGTATATTAGTAGGCCAGTGCTTCGATTGATTGGGGTTTAACGTAACGCCGTACTCAGGGGCATTTCACCTCCAGTGCTTCGATAGTATTGTGATATTGATATATTGTTACACCCCTACAATTTACAGTATACA
Source organism: Tonicella lineata (assembly GCA_034781015.1). Classification (NCBI taxonomy): domain Eukaryota; kingdom Metazoa; phylum Mollusca; class Polyplacophora; order Chitonida; family Mopaliidae; genus Tonicella; species Tonicella lineata. The sequence continues at coordinate 6,637 of JAVFBY010196329.1, read as the reverse complement.
ATTAATGAGCATATATATCTACATGTATGAAACGATTTTAAGTGTCTGTTATAGACGGGCTAACAAGAATTATCCTTTTGGCCCCAGACTGAAAACTAAACCATGCTTTTAGTGTTATTTTTTTTTCCAGTTCGAATTCAAAGTTACATATATTACTGAGAGTAGCAGATTTGACATATAGAAAAAGATTAAAGTATTTTTTTAACTCTCGATTCATTTCTTATGCATAAGGATTTAATGTATTGACCAACAATCATCAGTCTATTCCATAAAAAGAATCCTCAAAACGCAATGAGCACCTCGCTTTCTACAGAAATCGAAAAACGTTATATGAATCACCGCTTTCACAAACACATGAAATTACCATTGTCAATAATAAACTATAAAAGGTCCATGCTAATTGGTTTGGTATGCAAGGTCAGGAAGAGGTAAAATAAAAGATAACCCACATCAGGTAAATCATGAGGAGCCCAAAAATCATTAGGAGAGAACAGATTAGAGAGTTAGTACTTTCATGGGGCAGAAATCTAAGTAAACAGAGGTAAATAGCGTGCAGATTGTCGTGCGCCCACCACCATCGGGTGGCATTAGTAAAGCATTACTCGGACCTTGCCAGTTGGTCATGGTGTAGAGAGCATCTGTGTAGATCATAACACTGGTGGCCGCTAGTGTTACCCAGGTGAGGCGATCACTCTCGTACTCCGAACTTAACTGAAAGCAGCACCCATGTTATAATTAAAGCTACTTGTTATTACAATTAAGTCAAAGCTAAAGTCAAATATTGTTTATTCATTCCTGGTTTTCTAAACAGAATGATTGATTAACAAGTGAGGTACAGCATTTATTGTGATATCATATACAATATTTAATGTCCTATTTGACCACCTGGTTTGGGAGATTTATATAACATGGTTGCATATTTGATTGGGGTTTGAAGCCACACTATTCTCATTTGACTCATTTGACGATGTGCTACATTGTAGGTCTTGATCAATGGGTGTTCATAACTTCATAGAAACCACCCTCAACGTCACCCGCCACAAATAGTGAGAAAAAACAAGAACAGGATGCAAAACAGGACACCACAACTAATCGGCATCGTGATGCCCATTAGCTCAGTAAACTCCTGCTTACCACCAGCTTTATATCCTTCCACCACACTATTTGACCATAGCATGAACTGAACTGAGTTTGTACATCTTCTAGTGTTTATGTAGTTACAATGTATACTGTGCATCTGTAGATCTACAATACAGCTGAATTCTAAGTATACATGCTGATCTCACCCTCTCAGCCTGATAAGACCCTGATCTCACCATGAGCTCACCCTGATCAGGCCCTAACTCCACAATAGTGTAGCGTCCTATTTTTCAGCAAGTCTCCTTGATCGGAAGGTGATCTCACCCCAAACTCTAAGTATACATGCTGATCTCACCCTCTCAGCCTGATGAGACCCTGAGCCCTCCCTGATCTCACAACGAGCTCACCCTGATCAGGCCCTAACTCCACAATAGTATAGTGTCTTATCTTTCAACAAGTCTCCTTGATCAGATGATTTGATGACCCTGAGCTCAGTCTTGATCAGAATGAGCTCAAGGTGAGATCAGCATGTATACTTTGAATTCGGCTGTACGGTATAAGCGTATACAATCCTTATCTTAAAAAGTTGTAAGCCCGCTTTAAGAATTGATTCTTGATAAACATTTGAGACCCCTAGCCTTTCCATCAAAATAAAACTAAATTTGTAAGTGCCCTGTTCTTTACATAATGTCACTAGTCATACAACTTCAAGTAAGTACACATCTCAGAATCTTATCACTTAAATGGCAAAAATAGATGTACATGTACTTATGTACTACTTTAAAACTATTAAGGGCATCGTTGACCGGTCATATCGGTAATTACATGTATCGATCAAATTATGAGAAAAACATGTCAAATTCAGTCCTTGTTTATCAAATAACTGATCAGTATATCTGTCCTTATTTTACAGTCTTTACTTACCTCTCCCAGATTCTGTAACTGCTCAATCTTCAGCTTTTCTTCTTCAATCCACAACTTTCTGTCAATTTTATAACCACAATTAATCACAACAATATAAAAATCCACTTTTCTTCATGAGACATCTTAATAGCAATGTACATGTGTAATTTAAATAATTTAGTAACTGTTAGAAATTTACAAGCAAAATTGAATAGTGTCAACTGATAGAGTTAGCAAATGATACACGAAACTTGAGAATATTGAACCCTAAAAGAAATTTGCAAAAAGTTACATGTAAAATATTGATACATGTACATGTAGCATGCACAATAGTCAATATGGTTTTACTTTGTATTTTGTTTACATGTTACATGTATGTGCACATCTCAAATAAAGAAATCAATTGTACTGAAAAGGACAGACTTTATTGATAACAGTTCTCGGTGTGTTGATTAGTTAAATATACATACATTTTATAATTTATGTTTATGTTTATTGTCATCGTAAACATTGTAGACATTAAATATTCCTTTGTTTGTTTGATTGAGGTTGTATGCTGTTCAACTTCACATTTTGAAAACAACCTACATGTACATGTACAAATACATTCACCCAGTTTTCCTATTGCAACAAAAACAATACTGACAAGAAATGACAAAACATGCTTTGTACATTTTTCTGTACTATATTACAAGCTTTCGGAGATATACTCACTCCATCATCAGGGACACAATAAGACTTATATTCTACACACAGATGTTTATATAGACAGGTAGGTAAATGCTGCTTCACATAAAAAACATGGTTCATTTACATGTACATGAGTATGGGCATTTACATGTATGGCAAGAAAACATATTGAAGGCATGAGGTACATTTTGTGTATTTGTTTAATACCAAGTAATACTGGATCAGGTGAACAAATTAGTGGACCATTGTAAAGAAAGGTTTTACATTACATAATGTAGATACACATGTACATGTAGGTATAGTAGTATAGTAGTGTTTGCTGACTGAGCCTTCAGATATGGTATTAGTAGATACATGTATCAAAAACGAGTCTATGATTATAAAGACTAACAGTGCGTGCCATTAATTGCCTTAATGCCAGTACTTCTTGGTACTTACAATAATCTCTGAGGTATATACAGAGCCACTTTGCTCTCTGCCATGTATTCATACACTGCTAACTTCTCACCATCTGTTGTCTCAAATCGGAAACTTTTTGACTGCACGTTTTCATAAAGTGATTTCAACATATCCAATCTCTTAGATGGACGCCTTTCTAAATTATTCTGTAAAGTACAAAATAAAACAAATTCAGTTACATAACCGATATGCATAAAAAACAATACTTACATGTATCATAGTTTAGCAAGTGGTACAATGTATGTCCATTCCTTTCCTTTCTCATTATGATGTACAATGTACATATTACTGTAATTTGGATCAAGGACTGATCAGGAGGCTGATTGTATTATTATAACTGTACATGCATCATGATTAAGTGATTATAATTTCTATAAATCTACATAGAAATTTATGTTTTGCCTACTCCTCGTCTTAAAATACATGGATAAACGTATCGGTGAGAGTTTATGCACATGTACATTTATACAGAACATGTGATCACTCATTGTTACATTTTACATATCATATTAATACATGTAACCATATTTTTTTTTACAGAATCAAGCTTCTTGACAAAACTGCATCATGTGTGTTTGCTGTAATTCATAGATTTTACAATCTCCTTGGACTCTGATTGAAGAAACAAACGGTGAAGAGGGTGTATGATTGTCGGGTCATACACATTGCTGGACTGCATGAAGTTCAGGGGGAACAAGACCATGGAACCCTGTGTTTGCATACAGCACAGAAAACCGTTCTGTAATTTATATCTGTTATCATTCAGAAGCTCCAACATAAAGGAATAGACGTTGGCCTCAAGTAAGGATATTACATGTTTTATATGTGAAAGTTGATGAAATAAGCTTAAATTAAGGTACAATACCTAATATATGTAGTTTAAAGGTCTTGCTGGGCACCTCAGGATGTCAGCTAGGAATTTTTTAGTTGGAGGTCTCTATGGAATTTTTGTGAAAAAGGTTTGATGACTTATAGCTATTTTAACAGGGGAAAAAGAGAAAAACATGTCTTATTGTGAAAATCAACCTTTTATATTTCTTGAGCTCTAGGCAAGCACCAGTCTTTGACTCGAAAAAGGGCCTAATTGAAACCCTGCACCTAGGTTTATTTTGAGGTAATTGTTCAATGTTGAAATAAAAGTCCAATATATGACAACGAATATTATTCAGAACAAAAAATACCTTTTATGAATGAAGAGGGAAAAAAAAGTGTGCATTTATAATAATAATCTTTATAACCTACATACATGTATTTAACCAGCAATGTTGATCTTTCATGATAGGGACTATTTAAATTTATATGGCATGGCCCAAACTGAAGTTTAGGAAACGTCTCACGGTTTACCCAAAGTCACACCAACAGGTCACGAAATTAAGGTTCCTCCACACATTTAGAAACATGTTAGTATACATGTAGGATTCATTGGAACTATTAAAACAAGAATACTGTTGAGTGTGAAATAGTCTTAAAGTTTTATTTCCCATTTTTTATTTGACCTTTTAGGGAAGTCACCAGAGTCCAATTCATTCCAAAATGTTTAAAAGCTTTGTTGATGTTGGAGGGTAGCCTCTGGAGCCTCACTTCTATCACTGTTATTTGGGTCAATAATCCCCCTATGTTTTGTTATTACTGACTGTTACCTGTGGCTGAAGGGGGAAGTCTCTACAATGTGAAAAGGATTGTGAAACTTTTTCTTGTGATAATCACTAATTGAATGAATTGATCAGCTGTCCATACATGTATTAATTGACAGTGGGAAATCCAAAAGCAGATGTTACCACGTGTTACATAAGGAAGTGTGAATTTCGCAACACTCTACAGACTGTCAAGTACAACACTTCTCTGGAGCCTCTCTATCTAACACATTGTACTTCAGGTGGATCAAAACATCACTTGTGAGGTATCAACATTGTTCAATAAGTTTATGCAACGTCTTCCCAGCATTTACCAGTTCTGATAACATAAACTTAAGTTTTTATGTTTGAAGGCTCCTTGTGAATGTAGCCCTTTAATAGAAGACTCTCATCATGCGTTAACTGTTGAGATTCTGAATATGTCATTAAGATATACATGTACATGTATGAACTGAAATCATCTGTCAATATAAATTATGACCTGATTTAGTCAACAAATATTTGTTGATGTTTGACTTAAGTGTTTGATACAGCTTTATTGTACTAGAAATAACAACAAACAATTGTAAGAGGACTTTATGTGACTTGTGTACCGTTTAAATGTATATCATGTTACATGTGCATGTTACATGTACATGTTTGTGTTTAGCCACAAACTTAAAGATTGGATAACAATGCGTTGACCGCTTTTCTTTTTTTCTTCATTTTTCTGCTTAATTTTTATCTATTTGTTAACAACGTGTATCACTTGCTCTTGTACTTGAGGTATAAAACAGAAAGTAATTGTTTTAAATTTATTTTCTTGGATGTTTCAATGAGATGGGAACTGGTTTCCCAGTCAAATTTCCTAAACAGTTTGCTGTAAAAAGAATTTGCATTATATTCTAAAACTGCTGGTCAGTTAATTAAGACAAAAACAAGTTATTTGGTATATTTAACAAAACTTCATCTCTTAAATTTATTTGAAATTGAACTCTATTCATGCTTTAAGCATATGTTTCTGACTGAAGTGTTATATAAAGAAATGATTATTTTGATTAATCTGACAGTTTGTTAGAGAGATTTGTATGGTATTGAATTGAAGGGAGTGGATCAGTCAGATTGGGCTTCTACATTGAAGAAACATTTTACAATATGGAGAATTTGAGGAGACATTTTAACTTTGCTGGTCAAAGCGGAAAAGGAAGTGCTGATCGCTCTTCAGTTTTTCATGTGGATGTAAATGACAAGGAGGAGCATGGGAGAGGGAATGAGTCGATTAACTCTTCATCAATACCTATCAGCAATGGTGGGCAGAATTGCAGCCAGAGCGCGCTCAATGTCTTTATACAGTGTCTGTGTCGTTACCATGGGGCTGGCACCCAGGTACGAGAGCAGCTCACGGCAGCCTTAAAGGGTACTCTCTATGAGCCCTTAGCAGCAATGTGTACTACAAAACTCACGGCTAATCTGTTTGAGAGTCGACCAGACTTGCTTCAAATTGGGAATGAGGTGCATACATTGCTGAGCCGGATACAGGAAACACCCCCTAAAACTGAGGCCAGTCAACAGGTAAGGGAAAAGTACATGTATGTTTGATTGAGCAGTGTTTAACACCAGGCTGGGGAAAAAAGTGACAGTCCAGGCCTGTGCTGGAATGTTTTCTAAAAAAACCCTGAAAATTGGTCATGTAAAATTTATGAGAAAACGTATCATTTGCATTTGTCACTGCTTTGCTGATTTTTAATCAGGGTTTATAGACGTCAACATGTTTAGCACCCTCTTTGACACATTGAGTATTTTTTTGCTCCAATTTCAGGGTTTTTTTTAGGTTTTAAGAGCCAATCTTTGAGAATATTTTTCTTTTTGTATTCAGTTTATGTAAAAATCTT
>JAVFBY010196107.1:0-11061 GCA_034781015.1 Tonicella lineata | reverse complement strand
CTAAATCTCAACTTTATGAATTTGAAATAATAAAAAAATCACAATTTTTTAGCATTTGAGGGTTAGAGTATCCTTAAGGACAAACTATCAAAGTATTGCTTTGGTAATGAAAACATTCATTGTTCAACATAGATACATACATGTACATGTTGACATGTTTGAAGGAATTGATCATTAAATATAGCGAACTAGTAGTGTTTTTCTTTATAGTGACGAAAATTGGCCTCTAAGTAACAAAATAATGCTGCAAATTTATGTTTTAGACATGTCTCACAAATGAATATTTGAATAGTATTCGAATAATAAAAACAAATATTTGAATATCAAAATCTACTATTCGTTTCAATAAAAATTTACTTTTTTCTATACGGCAGAATTCACAATTTACATACATGTAGTTTAAAACTTTGTCACATTTAGAAATATCAATCTAAAACTGCTTGGATATAAACGAAAATTGAATAAACGTTTTTCTCATGAAATCATATTTAAAGCACAAGTAAATACAATTGGATACTGTCATTGTGTCATACATGAATTTTAATGCAGCTCTGTCTTTTTAAGTCCACAGGAATAAAGTCAAACAAATACAAGATAATGTATAAATGAAAAGTAAGTAAAAAGAAACACGATCCATCTCTTACCCTTTGTTTGCATCGATCCCTTTGGCCATCAAGCTACAGATATTAAACATGCCGGGTGAGTTAGTAAATACAGTGTTAGTGATGTCAATGAAATGGTGAGTGAATTAAATCAGGAGTCCTAGGGGAGAGTTTCACAAAGCGATTGTAGCTTACATTGAACGTAATTACCATGACGACACAATGCCTTCAGCACTGGTGGTCATGGAATTTAGGGTCAAAGTAAGCTTTGTGAAACTCGCCCCAGGTCACTTCCAATAGTCGAATAAGATATCGTTTTTGTTTACTCAAATAAAATGGGCCCAAAGTTCACAAAGCCATTTTAGCTCAAAGTTTAAATCACTATTTTGCTTTTACATTATTGGCATATAAACAATAGGGACCTTTATATTATCAACCAAATGTAATGTGTCAGGCAGAGTGTTCCAAGTTACCAAAAACAATGCAAGGAATGGGAGTTCCACTATACTTTGATAACTTGGGACATTCAGCCTCAAATAGTGGAAACATCTGTCACTATTAAACATAAAGTTTGATAACACAGATCGCAAAATTGCATATTATTACTTAATTAAAAAAGTAGAATATTTTGACAGCCAAAACAGCATTATAGATTTCAAGGGAGTTATTTTCACTTCTTGTTTCAGTTCATTTTGTTGCACAAGGGTATTTGCATTTGTATAACAGCTTTACACTGCTGGGGTTTGGTGAAAAAATATGCAGAAAGATATTGAAACCACCCCAAAAATCTTGGTTAAGTTGTCTACTTTTTCTCATCTATAGAGCTAACATTACTTTGTGAAACATGCCTCATCTTGATTGAAGTGCTGATTAAAGTGTTGTTTTACATGCTAAATATTAATAAACAAATCACAGATACAATGCTTCCAGGGCACTTTCTCCTTGCCTTGAAATACATTCATGCACAAACCCAAGCTTCAGAAAATTATTTTTTTTCACATGCTAAAATTAAACTTAAAACTAAGAAGACACGGTCACCCAAAATAACTTTTATCAACAAATTTTGATTGCCACAATTTTATACTGGGTTAAATTTGTTCATACATTAAAACAATGCCGTTGAACTAAAAAATTTTAATGTTTACTCAGCTTTTACCAGACAAGAGAAATTCAGAAATAATTTGTATTAAAAAAGTATGAGGGTTGGGAGAGAATGTATAAATGCCACTAAAGTATAATGTCTTTGATTTATACAGGGAGACACTGTTGTTTGTAATGTTTAACCCTATGAACTCTGGCAGTCTGTATACCGGCCATTTATTAAACTCACAAATACCTGGGGGGCCGGTATACCATATTTAATGTATGGACATATATTATTATTAACACGTTTTGAACCAATCAGATTGTGTTTAAACTGAGGTCTTTGGTTCCTAAGCATCAAGGGATATCACTCTAGTTACACTTTTTGCAATTCTTTCAATCTAACACTTTTACGTGTATCTGGGCCGATTTTGATTTTTTTTTCAGCATTTATGCGACGTTTAACGCTTCAATGCCGAACAGACGTTGTATATGCTATTTTGATAACAACAATTATGGTCACGAAAGTTATTTCTTAGCTGAAAATGATAGCGCAAACGATTCAAAATTTTAAGTTTTTGTTGTATTTAAACTTAATACACTAAGCCTAAAAAGATGTGCGTGAAATTAAGAAAAGGGTTCCAACTTTTGCTCCATGAGAAATTTAAGTATGTTTAACTCATGTGTCTGTGATATTGCAAACATACATGTACCTAAGTTTGGAGTGACTGTGTCTACAATGTTAGAAAATATTTGTCTATAACGGAAATAAAATGAACTGTAAATTTACTAATGGCTGTTTTTACTTACATCAATGCTGTTCAATAGTTTTGAGGGTTTCTAAATTAAGCAATAAGCATAAACAACAAGCAGATACAAGCTTAAAAAAAGAGTGTTAGTAAACCCAACAAGTGCCCTCAAGGGTGGCATAACCTCTTAATGAACATTTGGTAACCACAGATGTCAAAATATGATCTGCAACATGCTATTATCTAAGATGTATTCACAAAACAAGAATTCAAAAATATCATCAAAAAATTCTCTGCTGAAATACTGATAAAAGGCTATAACGGTGTTTATAATTCATAACTTTTCTTTGATAACTAGAGCAGAAGTGAGCATGCGGTCACATACATGTACCCATCAGATATACATTTGTACAATGATGGTAAACCAAAACTTCAATATAATGGGAATAATTGGTTTGATCAGGGTTGATCTCTAATCAACCACATCATTTAAGTATAATACTCAATCGAACAGCGTTGCATAATTTCCTATTTCACTCTACATGTAAGTCAAAGAGAGGAAATTTGACAGCCGGGAAAACAATTTCAATATAAAACACACACAGAAAGCTCATTTCTTAAAGCTATCTTAGTCTAAGTGTACCGTAAATACCTAAACGACCAGTATTGAAGGTACACTTGTCCCTTGCTATAAGGCGCCCTTATATAACACTGTTTCGTTATAACACAGTTGTGACTGCGTCCCCCAAGTCTGTGTGTTAAACCATCAACCCCATGTTACCATTCACTGTATAGCGCGCTTCACCTATATCACGGTCCAGATTTTGTCCCCCAATACCAGCGTTATAGCAAGGGACAGGTGTATTGTTCTATTTTGACAGTTATGATTAACTTAGGCTGATATCGATTAACTTAGGCTGAGATCGCTTTGAGGAATAAAACACTGGGCACAGGAAGCTCCTGTCAACCACATGCAGGATTGTAAGGTAGGGCTTGTTTAAGGAATAAAGCATTGCACAGTAAGGCATGCAGTAAGTGACAGTCTCATGCAAGCTTTAGAGACAACTTCTCAATAAACAGATAAACTGTTACTACTATCTTGTTGTATATATATTGAGATCTAAAGAGAATCGCATACCTTAGATTGTTCAGCTACAGTATCTGCAGGGCCTGGGGGTTGTTGTGGTTTATTTTGACTCGTACTAAGTTCAGTGGCACCACTTGAGGCTGCTAGCTGTTGTTGTTGTGCCTTGTTTAGCGTGTTCACCATCAACTGCATGACTGTCTCGTGAACACATAGAGCTCTCATTAAGTCAGGGTGCTGGAAAAACACCTTGTTGTCCATCAATTCCCTGTAATAATAAACAACAATCATCATGAATGACTTCCATAGAAGACTTACCTGTTAATATTGATTACTCAATGATTATTAGCAAGATCAGTGTTTAAAAGAAAAAATTGTATGGCTGAGAAGTTAGATAAATTGCAATCTCATTCCAGTAATGGTGATCAACAGGGCTCTCTGAAACGAAATGACTTGTGGGTAAAAAATTTAACCAGTGGAACAGTAACGCCATCTATCTCATCAAATCACAACAGCAGGCTATGCATATTCATTTCAGTTGCGTTGAATATTCATAGCCTGCTATTGTGATTTAATAAGATAGATGGTGTTAGTGTTCCAGTGGTTAACAAATTTACCCACAAGTCATTTCGTTAGGAGAGCCCTAGTAATGGTGATATTCTCACCAATGGCAACAGAGTGAGTAAAAATCTATTAGTATTATTATCAAAAGTGAGTGCTTCTGATGGCTCAATTAAGTTTATGGAATCAGGATTAAATTCGTCTCAGGATTTTACTAAATTAAAATACTAGTGATATTCATCGTAATACACGGACACTCGCTGGTTTACCTCTATATCTCAATATCTATTCCGATTATTTCCTTTTTTAACTTCTGTTTAGTATTCATCCTATACTGTAGTTCTTTCTTCCAATTTCTGTTTACCTTAATCAGCTACATGTAGATTACACAATAAATTGATGTTGTGCCAGGAATTTTAATAAAATTAATTGTTATGCAATGTCACTTAAATGGATCTTTATGAACACTCGGCTCCTTGAATTTTAACAAAAAGATTTTTTTTTTTTATTACATTAAGACACAAGTATGTTCACCACTAAAGCTCATTAGCTTATTCTTCATGGATAGAGATATTAATAAGACTTTCTATACACATGTTTGGTTGTTTGATTTGGTGTTTAACGTCATACTCAAGGGTATTTTGCTTGTATGATGAGGTCCACGGATTCTACACTTCTTACTCTGTACTACTCATTATGGTGGAAAACCAAGGAAAAAACATGGGCGGCATGAACCTGTGCAGTACATCGAAGGAGGATAAGAAGTCTGATGCGCTAACCACTAAGCCACAGTGCGGGCCCTTCTATACACATGAAAAAAGGTCTTACTTTAGACTGTTTTTCATCATTTCTTCCTCGTCTGGCCCAGCTTGAACAGAGAGAAGTGAGCGAATATGCCCCAGGGCCTTCAGCAGATGGTTGATATCCTCTTTACTCGAGCTACTGATCACATAGGCTTTATTTAAGGCACGGAGTAGCTACAATAGAAAATATCACAACGAAACAAGTTACAATGTAGATAAACAATGATGACATTCAAGCAAACCATTTAATTTCAAAATGTTGCTTTAAGAATAAACAAGAAGTTGGAATCCATAAAGTTATGTCTTATTTTAGTACATCAACTACTGGATGCAATTCAAACAACTAATACAATTATTTTTGCCCATGTAGCAGGACATATTTGACCCCAAAACATTAATCTGCCTTCATTAAAAGCAACCCCCTTTCTAAAGCATTTAGTTGTATTGTTCTTATTTGGCGATTATGTTCATCTGTACCATTTGGTGAAAATTATTCCATTTAAACCACAAAGTATGCACTTGTGACAACAGTAATCTTGTCACAATAAGATTGTGTGTTTGTCTGTTTGATTGTGGTGTAATGCCATACTCAAGTGACAACAATATGATGGGTGAAAGAAACAACCTTTGACTGCACTGGCAACATCCAAGTCAGGACAAAACAAAGACAGGAGGCAAAAAAGAGACACCACAACAAATCAACTTCCTGATGCCTATTAACTCATGAAGCACAAGGGCACCAGGAAGCTCAAACCTACCACCCTCATCACAATAAGGACTTTAAAATAACCAAAAGCACTTTTCACACTTACTTCTCCTATTCCATCATACTGGCGGTGTAACAAGCTGAACATTTCTCTCACTAAATTCTGGTTTTGGATAAAACTCTCCTCGGACCATCTCACCATTGTACGACCAATCAGCGTTTGTAGAGAGTCTGTGAAAAAGCAGAAAATCTTCTTAAAGGGAGATAATTATAACAACAAACAGATGAAAACAAATTTGTTTGATTTGGGTTTAATAGCACATTAGTCATTCTTATTATACAATACCTCTTGTAACCGTTTTTAAGTTAATAGGAGATAGGATATAGAAAAATATAAGACAAAGAATAAAATAAATAAAATTACCACAAACAAACCACAACATTTAAAATTACTAAAGTAAAAGAAATCTGAGAAACACTTTCTAAGTGGGGCCCTTACAATAAATATTACCAAAGACTTGAACATACACATACATGTACAAGCAAATCAGAAGAAAAAAAACAAGCTCAAAATACAATGTACATGTAGGATGAAAATAAATAAGACCAATACAAAAGTAAAATCACAGTAAAGAAACATAAAAACAGGGACAGGAACTATGTTTTTTACACAAGAAAAACAAACTGAATTTGGAAGGAATAAAAAGCAACCGAAAACGGGGACAAAGAGACACAGCATCAATCTTTTTACTACTTGTTGTTTTTAGACAACATGAAAAAGACATTAAGAAATGCACAGAAAATTGGATTTTGTTATCATAAGGACATAAACATCATGTTACATACAATCATTTTTAGTTTAAGATTTTAATAACATGGACATTTTTCTTGTTCACTGAACCTCTGGGGGTAAGAGCAGTATGTTTTGAGCAGTATCATATTGACAAAACTCTGGAGGAACAGCAATTTTTCAACAGAGCATTTACATAACATTTCACATTTCTGAGGTTGTGTTGCTTTTCTGTTGAATACACCGCCATCATATAAGTGAAATAACCTTGAGCATGGCGTTGTCAATCAATCAATCTTGTGCCCTGTATGTAATACAAAAACATCGTAAATATTTTACAGGACAATGTGGCTATTTTACCAGTAATTCGAATGTCTTGAAAAAGTATATGCAAGTAACTTTCTTTCCTCTGATTGGGGCTTTTACACAGTATTTGAGGTTATTTAATTCCTGCCATCTCAATGGGTGTAGGAAAGCACCCTTGACATCCCTTGCAGCAATGGCAATTGAAGTGAAAGCAGGGCTTTCCAAGAAAATTTTAAAACGACAGCTGAAAATCAGTAACCGAGTAATTCTACAGTAGCCTTTTGTTTTAAACTTGGTCAGCCATTTCAGAGAGAGCTTACATGTATATCTGCTCATGCAGGTGGCTTGGCAAGAGGGGTTTTTGTGCAGGAGAGTGATCCCTTTCGTAACATGGAAAGCTGTGAGAAACATGGGCAGATTGCAAAACAGGGTACAAAAGCTGTGTAAATTAACAGCCGATGACACCACAAGTCAAGTTTAGGGGTTACATACAGGTAGTTGAAAATGAAAAAAAGTTATTAAATTTTATTTTTAAAAAAATCATATTATCCCTTTTCCAGACATCAAAAATTAACATTTATTTATTTAGGCTCATGACACTAAAAACTAAAAGGTGGTTTTTAGAATGAAATAAAAACATGTCCAACCACCCCGATCTCCCTATGGAGATAACCATGGACACATCTGACATTTACAATATTTTGACTGGTCAATTTAAACCATATGCGCTTGTTTGTTGCACTGTATTTGGTATTACTGTATGCAGGGAAGTCAAAGGTCATGAATGACAAACAAATTCTGTTTGAGTGATAATGATAATCCAAATAATTACCATAAAGCTGTTTTATTATGAGCTGATGAAAGTAGTAAATAAAAACGAACGGCTGGACAAAAAAAAAATTGTCGAAGTGACCAATAAATTTAATCAGATCATGAGGTCATCATAATTAAGACCTAAGTTAAAGTTCATGAAATGACAGCCAGGGGTTCTATGGTTATATTTTAGAAGTCTAGAAATAAACGCTAACAGCTAGACAGGAGGAAAACAAATGGCAGAATGCAATATAACTATTATGGGACCATCCCATCTAGGGTAAGAGCAGTAAGGCAACAATATCATATTGACATAACTTTGGAGGAACAGTAATTTTTCAACAGCACATTTACGTAACGTTTCACATTTCTGTGGTTGTGTTGCTTTACGTTGAATACACCACCATGATATAAGTGAAATAACGGTGAGCATGGCGTTAATCACCACTCTATCTAATCGGACCATGAGGTCACCTTCAGAAAGACTCGAGTGGAACTTCATGAAATTCCGACAAGGAGTTCTGCAGTTATCTTTTAGACTAGATGTGTGAGAGACGACAGACAACAGACGCCAAAAAGGCAGAAACAGGAAAACACAAACACTAAATGTCCCCTCACCATTTGGAGAAGACATAATAAGCTCCTATTAAATTAAAAAACAAATACAGGGATAATCTGTTTTGGTATAAATCTATTTCTTTTCAATGCGGGATTTACACAGGAACTGCAATGTGGAAAGACAAGCCAAACATCACTTGAGTCACTTACCACCTTGAACAGTAACTATGGGAATTAAAAGCAGAATTCAAAAGATACTTGAAAACTAATTTACAAAACTACCGTATATTATATGAATACTTTAACTTTGTGTACAAAATTTGAGAGAAGTCCGATGAGATCAGAAGATATTTTTTCTTAAAACTCTGGAACAATAAAGGTTTTCGTATAACTGTTATGATGTACTTTAACAGAGTAGACAAATGTAACAATCCCCGTGTTAAAATTAAAAAATAAATATATCAATTTAAAATAGACTGTTTTTCTCTCACCAGCCTTGTCATAATAAAATCATCATCCTCAGCTGTCCAGTAAGAAAAAAAAAACACTGTCATATTCTTGAATAAACTTTTTCAAACCTGGTTTATTTAGGTCAATGAGATCATGACCTTTGCCATCATCTTTGACCCTCCAGACAAGCTGAAGAAGTTTCTCTGTCAATGTCAAGGACTTCTCTTCTGGAAAGACTTCTGTTGAGATGTCAGACATTTGTATAGTAGGGATATTACAATGATGTAGTAGATCGTCATGGAAGTTCCGCAGTGAGTCCTTCATGTCATCTCGACAGGGGGACTGTTTATCCTCCGCTTCTACCTCAACTTTAAATGCTAACAATGCTTTCATCTAAAACAGCAAATAAATGTTAATTATTTACAATTTAAACACATGATATAAAATGCAAAATATATCAAAATTATTTTGAAAAATACTCATGACTTCATCCTGGTCGATCCAAGATGTCAGAATTAGTCAAGTCTGTTGTTTTAAAGTGAATGCATTTAACATTGACTTTAGAAACAAGGTCTTATTGACCATAACCACTTTAAATTGGTCTGTCTTGGACTGGCCCATGAATCGACCACATTGGTCAATTTAACTATGTGACGTTCGACTGTTCCTCCTTTCAGAACTGAGTGTTCCAGACAAGGTCACGTGAGCTGTCTTGTCATGTTCGATTGACTTTTGAAAGTCTGCATGTATTAAGGTCTAGAATTAAGCAATCAAACATCCCCCATGGCCAAGGCTCCAGTCTGTTCTAGTGGATCGATACGATGCTTCAATTACAATTATGATTATTCTTGTTAATATCAGAAATTATTCAAATAAGCTTTCTGCGTTACATAGGATGAGACCGCTTTGGTTTTGAAACCGCATTAACCTAGCTAAGGCACTTATGCAAGGTAGACTCAACGTCACATGGTGAATGGTTTGAGCTACAATTCGTAACTTTCAACATAGATTTTGTGTTTGAGAAGTGTATGTCACCTTTTTTCATAAATGCATCACCAGACTCTTCAAAAGTGGAAATCAAACCTTTATTGGTCTTAATTAATATCTATTTTTTCTTTTGGCTAAATTGCACAGCTTTTCCCCTCCCTGACCATACTTATTCTTAATGTTACCTTATTCCTGGTGACATATCAGCCCAAAGAGTGAATAAAAACAACACCTTCGACTTCAATATCACTGACAACAAATGACCATACAGGACCATCACAAGAAAGAAAACAGGACCCCACAACAAATCATTTTTCTGCTGCTCCTTATTTCACAGAACACAAACCAGAAGACAAGGATCACTGGCTAAAAAGAACAAGGTAATAAATACCTGAGCATGTGGGGGACATCTGAACTCCCTTGTTTTCTTGGCTGTCACAGACGATGGTAAATCAGCCTGTTTGATATCAATGTACCGTCTCAACTGATCCTACAAACATAAATCAAACCAATGTTAGAAGAAAAAAAAGATAGTTGCAAAACACGGCCAGCAAAAAAATGTGCTCTAGAAACTTTACTGGAAACAGATAACTAAACAACATAAATGGCTTTATCTATGTATTTCATGAAAGATTTGATAATTCATGTCATTTTTAAGAGAGGAATTGTGCAGACAGATGGTCACCTATTTTCAGGGGGCGTATGGAAATCAGACTCTGGGTCCCAAGAATATTGAATTGAAATGTGGCTGTTTTCATGCTTAGTCTATATACATGTATAGAACCAGAGGTAATAAATTGAATGAAACTTTCATTAAAATTGGCTAAAAGCCTGAAAAAAGAAGTCAAATCGTTCCCAAGAATGTACAGCTACTGATCTATCTGTGTCACATAAAATGTGTGTATCAAAATAACTTCTTATTACAGCAACTTCCTATTGGGTATGAATAAAAATACACCAACATAGAACTACATGTGTATTTATACTTACATTTTGGCTTTCCCCAACAAAATCATCTGCAAATGCCACAATGGATTCAACCCGATGCCTCAACTGGCAGTCACAGATATGCTGCAGGATATGACATAACTGAAACAACAACAACATAAAAGACCCTTCAAAAACTGACAACATTCTCAAATATGGCAATTCTATGATGGAGTTACTTGTATAGTTAATAGTATAAGCTTTTGGGTTTCACTCAACATTAAAAATGAAAATCTTACAAATTTGTCATTGTATTTTTAAATGATTGAATATTATCATAAATATCTTATAATTGGCTCTAACTGATAGGAATGTCAGTTATATGACGACGGATTCCACATTTCTTACTCTTCACTACTTAATACTGTAGGAAAAACGAAAGGAAACCTCGTGTAATTGTTTGTTTTTCTGTTTAACATATTTACAGTACAGCCCACATCAAAAAGCAAATTAGTGCACTAGGTAGTGTGTCATTCCTTTGCTCTAGCTCGCTTTAATGCGCTTTAGTGCGCTGCAATGGTAGACTGTCTGTTAATTGTGGTGCACCCTAGTGCGCTTTAATGAGGTTTAGTGACCTTTAGT